>JAQQSJ010000238.1:0-85742 GCA_028644305.1 Xerus rutilus
ACCTGGTCACAAGTGCCAGCAGTCTGCGGAACCGTCTCCTCCAAGACCTGCGTGCAAGAGCAGGATCCCTGGGCCAGCCTGGGCCATTGGATGGGTTCTCCATGGTGTCAGACAGGACTGGTTTGCCAGAGGCGTTTTGTGGGCCTTTCACATTCTGCAAAACAGAGCCCACAGCCTCATCCCAAACGTCCCTGCCATCGCTGGCACCTGCTTCCTCCATTGGCAACTATGTTATGCTCCCTGACCCCCTTCTGGTTGCTGGGCACACAGCAGTGACCTGCACCTCCTCAACACCACCTCAATGTCCCACAGCTGGATTGCCCTCAGAGGGCACTGCACACATTGAAGGGAAATCAGACTCACCAGGGCATCAGGTGGGAGAAAGGGAGTGAAGATCATGTTCCAGGAATGTGTGATGTGTCTGGAGGTGGCAACAGGATTCCTTGGAGAGACCTCTAAGCTCCTCTCTTCTGGGTGGAAAGAGAACAAGGGCCCACCCCTTCCTGGACCCCCAGCCCCCTACCTCTGCCCCATTGTTCCTCCCTTCCACCGCCCAGTACACTGTGCTCAAGCACTGGATACATTTCTCACATGTGACGTCCCCTGTGTTCTTGCGTCCCTTACTCCCACCCCTTCAACTTCTCTTTCTTTCCTTTTCTTCTTCTCTCTGGCCTCACAGCAGCCTCAAGCCAGGCTGCTGCTGGCTGAACAGAAATCGCAGAGGTATTCAGGCTGATGGTGAGTTCTCCTTTGGTGGGGATGCCAGAGATAGGAGTGTTCCTGTGCCCCCCGCCACCACCAGGTTGATTCACAAGATGAAGTACGTCAAGGCCCTCAGGAGGTGTATCTTCCAAATGGGTCATCAAACAAGGAGGGTGAGCTGGGTGACAGCATCCAGAATGCATTCTGACAGCAGATGATTTCCTCTTCAGGGTTCTGTGAGATGCGATCTGTTTGTCGGTCTTCAGCCGGTGGGTGGATGGTGGGCAGGTGTTTGGAGGCCTGGAGAGCTTGCCAAATGTGAGAGATGGAGGGCAAGGGCCAGGCTTTGAAAGCACAAGTGCAGAAGTGAAAGCTTCCTGCCTCCTAATTCTACTCTATCCAACTTCATCCTTGACGCTGGGGTTTCAGGAGATGCTGCCAACTTATGTGCCCTGCTTGCCAACCCTCTCTGTGGGGTCTGCACCACTGACCGCCAGCCCCTCTGCCTCTTCCCCATTGTTCCTCCCTTGTACTGCCTGCAAAGAGTTACCCTGAGGGAAGGAGGAAGTATGTGGCCTCCAGAGTCTTTTAGGTGGTTCTTAAAGTAGTGGTTCTATTTAGTGAAGCATCTGTCACATAACGCCCAGGATGCAGGGCTGATCTGCTCCATGAGCTTTTCTTAGAGCATGTCTGAATGAGACTCAGTTACAACTTGAGGCCACTCTGCAGGGAGAAGACACGAAAGGCATGCGTGCAGCAGAGAGTGATGGAAGGAAGTTTGCGGGGCTATGGGAGGACAGGGCAGCCACCCTGTCCCTGGGGGTTGAAATGGAGTCAGTGAAGGTTTCCCAGGGTAGGCATGCCTCCCATGGATGAAGAAAGAAGTTGGCCAAGAAGCAGAAGCAAAGGAGAGGGTCACAGGTAGAACCCAGGATGATCCGGTGAGTTTTTGCGCCTGACAGTAAGCACACCCAGTTTTCCATCCCAGGAGCTGATACAAGTCAATGTCAGTCACTAAGTTCCCATATGGGGTTAGAAAACCATGCTCCACAGAGATGGTGAACCCTGGTGTTTGAGCAGCCAGAGCTCATGGTTTTCAGTTGTGATAATAGTGCATTGATTATTTTTCCACTCTGATTCATTCTTCTGTGTCCCACCTGAGACAATCTGGCCTACTCTCATGACACAAAGACGTTCTCCTATGGATTTTGAGTCCACAAATTCTACGAGCTTTCCTTAAACCTATGATTTCTTTTGAGTTTGAGTTTGGATGTCATGTGAGGTATTGAGGTTTGTTTGCTTTTTTTCCTTAAGGAGGTACACTTCTCCCAGGACTACCAGTGAATTGAATTATTTTATGACCTTTGTCAGTATTCCACTTACTGGGTAAGTGCCTGTTTCTGGACTTTCTGCTGCAAACATTGATCCATAGATCTTGTCCCAAGGCAAAACCACACTGTTGTCTTTACCTTCCCGTTTTGTTATATTGGGTATTTGGGGAGTGTACGTCCTCCATCTTTGTTCTCTTCCAAATGGCTTTGGCCATTCTATGTCCTATGCATTTCCATAGAGCTTTGAGAAATGGTTTCTCCTTGTCATTATGATGATGGTGAAACTGTAGATGGACATCTTGACCTTTGTGAGTCTTCCCTCAGCAATCTTTTACAGCTGTCTCCCAACAGGTCTTTCATACGTGATGTTAAATTCCTCAACAGATAATGAATTTTCTTTCCTGGTACTGAAAATGACATTGAAACCAAATTTCACTTCCAATTGCTTGTTCCTGGTAAGAGGGAAGAGGGTGATTTATTTGTTTGTTTAACTTAGGGATACTGCCTTTCTGTCCTGTGACCATGCTGAATCATTTGTGGCCTGTAGTAGGCTTTTTACTTTTATTTTTGGAATACATAGTATTTTCTATGTAAACTACCATGCCATTTGTAGGTGAAGACAGTCTCTTTGTTCTTTTCACTTGCAAGCCATTTCTTTCTTTGTCTTGCCTCCCTGCACTAGGTAGGTTACACGATAGGATAATGTGGTATACACGTGGCAAGAGTCTAAACAGAGACACATTCTGCTTTCTTCCTAATCTTTTAACAGGAACATTCAGTCTTTCTCCACTGAATATGATGCCAGTGGCAGATTTTTTGGTAGAAGTACTGTATTAGCTTGAGGATGTTCCTTTATGTTCCAAAGTTATCACATCTTTTCTTATTTTGTTGACAAAGAAAGGGTTTTATGTTGTTAAACGACTTTGCAGTCATGCCACTTGACAATTACTAGTCCTTTCTTTTATATCATTTATATGATCACATTCACAGATTTACTTCTACATGGTAAAATGACCTTGTATCCCTAGGATAAACTGTGCATGGAAATGAATTGAATTTTTTGTATTCTGAGGGATTGAATTTGCTGAAATTTCATTAGAGAGCTTTGCATGTAAAACATTAGGAATGTTAGTTTGCAGAACTTTTACCTTCTTGTGTCTTCTTCCACTGTTTTTCTTTTTCGCATAAAAGGCATGCGGACCCCAGGAAAAGGATTGGAAATAGTCCCTCTTGTATTTTCTGACAAAGTTATTTTCAGTCCATTAGGACTTTCTGTTTCAGTTTCTGATACTGTTCATCACTGTGGCCATCTGGGAGGCAGTTTGGTTTATGGGAATATTTTGAATTACAACTCAGTGTTAAAGAACTTTTAACAAACTTTTTGGGTTTTTTTTTTTTTACAGTTGCAAGGTGTTTGGATAAAATCATTGTTTAAAATTATACATAGTTATTAGAAGAGGATGATTTCTTTTAAACAAAATCATCCAGGTTTTAAATATCTCTTTTATTCCAAAGAGACTCCTAGCAGCTTCTTTTGGGGATCATAGATATTGTGCCCTTAGTCTCTTTCCTCTGGGCATCCCTGAGTTTGCTGTCCCCTGGCAGTTGTGTTACACCTGGGCACCCTCCTCTGCCTTCCATGCCAAGCAGTCTGAGAGCCAAATGATGCTCCTATTTTGGTTCTGTGCTCTGAGTCAGGCAAGACAGAGACCACACGCAGGCCAGGATCATGCAAAGGAGCCTTTCCACACTTCTCCTCCCATCTTAAGTGAGGGAACCAGCAACTGGGTCTTTTCCTCAGAACAGTCCCATGCCAGGCTTGGGAGAAACGGGGCAGCTGAGATAAGAAGCACATGAAATGCCCTGCAGTTTTAAAGGTGGCTTTCTAAAATCACAATGCTACTTTTAGTTGTAGATGGACACAACACCTTTATTTAATTTATTGATTATTACGGGGTGCTGAGGATCAACCTCACTGCCTCATGTGTGCTAGGCAAGTGCTTCACCACTGAGCCACAACCCCAGCCCCAAAGGTGGCTTTTTCTTGATTTGGCATTCTCTTGGTTGCTGTAGCTCTTTGCCTATTTTCCAGTCCTGCTACAAAGATATGCCAGCTGGGGACTGGGTTTTCTTCATTGATGTTTCCATGGGGTAACAAGAGTTGGAAGTTCCTAGTCTGCAATTTAACTAATCTTACTCATGATTACATATTACCCTTTAATACATATAAGACCTTATAGAGATCCTACTTTTTCTTTGTCCTGTTTTGCTTTTTGTGCCTGTTGGGAAGTCTGCCCAACCTGTTCACTGAGGCTGTTGAACTGCCTGAGATTAAAGCTTTTTAGAGTGTTCAATGATTCCACTTTTGTGCGATTGTTTACACAGTGGTCTTGCTGTGTTGCCTCACTCCTGGGCTCTTGCGACATTCTTGCCTCAACTTGCAGAGAAGCTGGGACTCCAGTCACATCTCTCCTGGTTACATTACTATCTTTTTTTTTTTAAAGTATAGTTGTATAGAAAGTCTCTATTTTATTCATTTATTTTTATGTGGTGCTAAAGATCAAAGCCAGTGCCTCACACATGCTAGGCCAGTGCTCTACCACTGGGCTACAGCCCCAGCCCCCACACATTCCCTTTTGGTCATGGGAGTGTCTTCTTCATTTTGGATTAATCTGCCCAGAGTTTTATCAGCAGTTCTCATCTCTTCAGAGAACCAGGTTTTTATTTCGAAGGTTTTCTTTCTGGTCTGTCTAATGGCTCTTTTGTTGATTTCTGCACAGTATTGTTCCTTTCCTTCCACTCCTTTTGGCCTTACGCTGTTTTTATTCTTTGTTGACATTTAAACGTGGAGTGTTAGGCCATTGAGTTGAGGATTTTGCTCTTTTTAATATAGTCTTTTAAACAAATTGATTCATTGATTAATTTCTTCTGAGCTACTTCTATTGCATCCTACAAATTGTGATGTTGTGTTGCCATTCTCATTTCGTTCAAAGTAGTTCCCAACTTCTCTCTTTCTTTCCTTCTTTCTTTCTCTTTTTTCCTCCTTCCTCCCTCCTTCCCTCCCTCCCTCCCTTCCTTCCTTCCTTTATTATACCAGGGATCGAACCCAAGGGCATTTAACCACTGAGCCACATTCCCAGGTCTTTTTACATGTTTTTATGTTGACGCAGGGCCTCCTTAAATTGCTGAGGCTGGCTTTGAACTGCTGATCCTCCTGCCTCATGCTTCTGAGCTGCTGGGATTACAATTGTGTGCCACCACGCCCAGCCGTAATTTAATTTTTGACCAGTGGGTTATTGAAAGTGTTGCTTTTTTTTTGGTACTGGGGATTGAAGTCAGGGCTACTCGACCACTGAGCTACATCCCCAGCCCTATTTTTTGTTTTTATATAGAGACAGGGTCTCACTGAGTTGCTTAGCAACTCGCCGTGGCTGAGGCTGGCTTTGAACTCGCAATTCTCCTGTCTCAGCCTCCCTAAATGCTGAGATTACAGGCTTGAGCCACCGTGCCCGGCTAAAAGTGTTGCTTTTTAATTTCCAAATATGTTTGGATTTTTCATAAATGTTTCTAGTGTCAGTTTTTTCATATAAGTCTGTCATGGTCAGAGAGCACACTCTATCATTTTGGTCTTTTCTGATATGCACTTAAAAGCTTTTGTTGACGTCACTGCAAATTGAAGTATGTTCTTTGGTTGCCGCCCTAAGATGGGAAGAATCCCTTCAAAGAGTTCCGGAGCAACAGGTTTAGTTTCTCTCTCTCTCTCTCTCTTTCTCTGTGTTTGCGGAGAGTTTTTTGTGTCTTAAGATATGGTCTATTTTAGAAAATGGTCCATGTTGCTGCTGAGAAGAAAGTGTCTTCAGGCACTGATGGATGAAATATTCTCTCTCTATATGTACATATCTGTTAAGTCTAAATAATTGATTGTAGATTTTTAGTTCTGTAACGTCACTTCTTTATTGTTTTTTGTTTGGATGATCTCTCTAGTGATGAGAGCAGTGTGTTAGAGTCACCCAGGGTTACGGTGTTGTGGTCTGTTTCATTCTTGGTATTGATGAGGGTTTGTTTGACGTATGTAGTTGCTCCATTGTTTGGGGCGTAGATACCTATGACTGGTATTTCTTGTTGTTGTAGGATGCTCTTAAGCAGTACAAAATGTCCATCTTGGTCTCTTCTGATTAACTTTGCTAAGAGATCCACTTTATCTGATATGAGGATAAGAACCCTTGCTTGTTTACGAGTTCCATATGAATGATAAGGATCTTTAAAAAAAATTTTGTATAGTTGTAGATACACACAATATCTTTATTTTGTTTATTTATTTTTATGTGGTGCTAAGGATCGAACCCAGTGACTCATACATGCGAGGCATGCGCTCTACCACTAAGCTAGAGCCTCAGCCCCAATGAAAAGTTTTGTACCCATCCTTTCACCTTCAGTCTGTGGATGTTTTGCCTGTGAGGTGGATCTCTGGGAGACTGCTTAATGTTTCTGAATCCAATCTGCCAGCCTATGTCTTTGGATTGGTGAGTTGAGTCCATTAACATTCAGTGTTATTATTGAGAGATGATTTTTATTTCCTGTCGTTTTGCTTTATTTCTACTTTTTAAGTCAAATTAGATTCTCCTTTGATGTGCTGTTCTTCTAGTGCAGTTTCATCCTCTGCTGGTTTTCATTTGTGTTCTCCAATTCTTCTACATGAAATATTTCATTGAGGGCTGGGATTGTAGCTCAGTGGTGGAGCGCTTGCCTTGCATGTGTGAGGCACTGGGTTCGATCCTCAGCACCGCATGAGAATAAATAAATAAAGATACTGTGTCCATCTACAGCTAAAAAGTTTAAGAAAAAAAGAAATATTCCATTGAGTATGTGTTGTAGTGCTGGGCCCCTAGTTGTGAATTCTTTTAACTTCGGTTTATCGTGGATAGTTGTGACCTCATCTTCAAATCTGAAGCTTAATTTTGCATGGTTGGCATCCAATTTCTTTCAGAGCTCGGTATATATTATTCTAAGACCTCCTGGCTTTTAGTGTGTGGGTTGGAAAAACAGCTGAGATCCGGATTGGTTTACCTATAAATGTGAGAGTCATTTTTCTCTAGCAGCATTTAAAATTCTGTCCTTACTCTGTATGCTAGGCATTGTCATGATGATGTGCCTAGCAGTGGGTCTGTTGTAATTTTGTATATTTGGAGTCCTGTTAGCCTCCTGTCTTTGGTTTTCCATTTCTTAAGATTTGGAAAATTTTCAGTTATTTCATTGAAAAGATAGTGCATTCCTTTAGTTTGTACTTCAGAGCCTTTATCTTCCCCTGTGAATCTTAGATTTGGCCTTTTAGTGGTATCCCATATTTCTTCAAAATTCTATTCATGGTTCCTTAACATCATTTCTCCATGATCAACTTTATTTTCAAGATCGCGTACTTTGTTGTCCTTGCATTATCTTTTCCCTTGTAGATCAGTTTAATTACAAATTTCTGAATTTCTTCTCTGACATTTCCTCCACTGTGGTATCTGTGGAGTCTGTTTTAGAGTCCTTCTGGTTTGCTGGAGTTGGCTCATTCTCTTGCTTTTGCGTATTGTTTGTGTGTCTACCCATCTATCCAAATGGATCTGAAGCAGCAGGGCCTCTATTCTTTGAGCTTTTGGTCATCTGGTAGATTTACTGTGCCTCACGGATTTCAGGGAGCCAAAGGACAGCAATCAATGCTGCATGCACTGTATACTACTAAATTAAGTACTTAAGTGCTATTATCACATCCACATTGTTAATTGACATAATACACGCAAATGGTAAGAGCAGCAATTTCTATCAATAAAGGCAGTAAGGAATCATGAATCATGTCCGGCATAAAATCAAACAGTAGATGTTATCTATGACTTCTGAGGTATTAATTGTTGTTATAACATTAGCGGTGGGGCGTGGTGATTTCTAAACCAATTACTGTTAAGAGAAATAAAGAATAGAGCAAATAAAGAGGAAGAAGAAGAGATCGGAGGAGAGAAAAGGGTTTTTAGTTTCAAAAGTTGAATGGGGCAGATGCAGAGGTGACATAGAATGTGTTGTTTATGAGAGGGGAGGAGAAAATAGAAGTAAAAAAGTTAAAGGTAGAGTGCAGGAGAGAACATTCGAGTTTGGCTGTTAGCAAGAGAAAAGAGAGAGAAACAAGGGAAACAGAAATGTGAAACAGACAATAAAAAAACAAACTCAAATATACTAACCCCCAAACAGAGTAAGGATCAATAAGTACCTTCAAGAAATGTTACAAATGAGAAAGCAGAAAAAACTTGTATGCATAAGAATGTCCGTGTATCTATCAGTGCACATGAAAACAAGCCAAGAAACCAACACAACAACCAAAAATATTCAGTGAGAGTATATGCTCACTGTCTTTGCCAAACTGCCTTCCCATTTCTCTGCTTCCCATGTCCACAGAATGCTGTGGGGTGGAGTAGAGTGGAAAGTTCTGTGGGCTCCACTCCCAGGGGATAGATGCTGTTGGGTGGTGTGAGATAAGTTTCTGTAGATGAAGCTATTGGGGGTGGGGCCCAGATCCAGTATGGCCCCAGGTATTTTATTGCCTGGGAGTTGTTAGTCTTTATTAAATCAATGCACCTCAAGGACTGTACCCCAGGAGTCTCTTCAGGGCTCCACTCGTGGGATGGGGGACGGAAGGAGCCAATCCTTTGCTGCTGCTGCTGTTGTTCCTGGATACTGCCATTTCTGGTCTCCCAGGGTATACCTCCAAGCTCCATCCCTTTCGACTGCATGTTGGAGTTCTACAGCTGCTGCCAGACTCAAAAATGGGGAGAGAGGCAGGCTCTCTCAGATCTCCCTGACCTATATTACCCTCAGGCAGAATGCTCTCTGTGCCAGAAATTCTCTAGCTTTGCTAGGCTCAGTCTAGATCCTGTGCTGGCATCTGCTGGATTCCTAGACTGGACTCAGCCCAGAATTCTATGTCTCTGTTGGTGCCACTGCAACATGGATGTCCTCAACTAGCCCCTGCTTTGGCTCCCCATGCACAACTTGTAGACCTGGAGTGTCTTTCGTGCACCACTTTAATGAGCCGAGTAGTCTTTATGTCAGCCCAGGGCAGGATGCCCCTCCAGTCCCAGGATTCTCCACGCCAACACCCTCTGTAGCACTTCTCAGCCTTTTCTGGCCTTGTGTATTGATGTCCCCCGCTCCCGCCACAACCTCAGCTCCATTGTTGTTCCTTTTCCCTGTCTGATTCACTCAAGATTTCCCAGTCTCCATGGCTCTCTGTCCGAAGTTGAGTATCAGTGAAGTCTCTTTATCACCCGCCTCACAGAAAGGCAGTATTCCTGCTGCTTGAGACCCATGTCACGGACCTGTGAGAGACCCTGCCTCCCTCTAGTCCACCATCTTAACACCTTCAGTTTAAAAACCTGCATCCTGGAACCCCCTAGGATGGTAGAGTGAGGTAGAATGTCAGCACACTATCTTGGCTCCATTCCCTTGGAGCACCTGGAATTACTGTCTTAGTATGATTCTAGTAGCTATTAATGATCGTCAGCATGCAGTATGTTAGATCTCTACACTGATTCATCCTTCAGAACTGCAACTGTGTATGCTTTGCCCAGTCCCTCCCATTTCCCTATCCCTGGGGACCACCATTCTACATTCCGCCTAAACGTATTTGACCATTTTTAGATGGCACATTAAACTGTGCTCATGCGGTATCTTTCTTTCTGTTTCTGCCTTATTTCCTTCAGCACGATGCCCACCAGGTGTCTGTGTATTGTCCCAAATACAGAATGTCTTTTTGAAAGGCTGAATGGTACCCAATAGTGGATGTACTACAATTTCTACACATGTTATTTATTAATGACACGACATACTATGTTTCAGGCAGCTTGTTGGTTGTGGTGACCAAAAGACTCAAGAAGAACAACTTGAGGGAAGGGAAGGTGTTTTTTGACCCACGGTTTCAGAGGTTCAGTCCCTGGATGGCCGCCTCCATATCTCTGGGCCAGAGGTGAGGCAGAGCATGATGGCAGAAGGGCATGGGGAAGGAACGCAGCTCAGGAGATGGCCACCAGGAAGCAGAGGGAGCTCTGCTCACCAGGGACAAACTGTAAACCCCAAATTCACACTCCCAATGACCTACTCCCCCAGCCATACCCTACCTGCCGGGGGTTACCACCCAGTTACTCCTTATCCGTGGATTAATCCACTGATCAGGTTATATCTCTCACGATCTCATCATTTCACCTCTGAATATTCTTGCCTTGTCTCACATGTGAGCTTTTGGGGGATACTTCATATCTAAACCGTAGAATTCAACCCCGACCCCCAAAAGCTCGTGCCCATCTCACAATGCACCATGGTTTCAGTCAACTTATGGCAGTCCCCAGAATCTCAAAGGCTCCAGTGTTACCCAACAGTCTAGTCTCAGCTGTGAGAGTAAAGATCAAATGAAAGTTGCGTGTATCCAATATATAATGGCACAGTGTAAACCTTTCCATTCCACAAGGGAGGAATAAGGGCATGGAAGGCAGGGACGGGACCAGGTGATACTGAAATCCAGCCCGGCAAACAATCCTGTAGCCTCAGCTTCAGCATGTGGGGCACTTGGCATCCTGATGTTCTCTCTAAAGGACTTGTGTAGCTCTGGCCCAATGGCTTTGCTCATGGCAGCCCACGTGGCTGCTCTCTAGGCTGGTTTCTGCTTGATTTCTGATGCATTTCTCGGTGGATGTCCCATGTCACTGGCATCTCTTAAACTCGGGGTCTCCACCGCACCTTTGGCCTCCTTCTAAAATCTTCACACATGGCCCTCTTGGGGACTGACTGCAGGGACTCTGACCTTGCTACCCTTTGCCTGGTCCCCCAAGCCTTCCTTTGAAATCTCAGTGGAAGCCCCCGAGAGCCCCAAAACTCCAGCATCCTGCATTCCTGCAGAACCTGCACCACGCCCTCGTGGCCAAGGTCTGCCACCATCTCCAGCAGTAGCCAAGCCTCCTGGGACCAAGTCTGCAATGGCCTCTGAGTGCCTGTGCTGCTGAGCATGGAAAACGTAGTCTTCCTACTCCGTCCTGGGCAAGCGGAGTGTCTCCATCATCTCTTCTCAAAGGAAGTTTTTCTTGTATATACTCTTGAGCCTGAGAAGGGTGTGGTTTTGCCAATTCCTGAGCTGCCCTGGGCCCATCTTTCCCATCTTCTCTGGGTAAAGTACGTAGCATTTCTTTGGTGTCTGGAATCTCTTAGCCCCAGTTCTACTCACACTGTTCCGCATGAACTGAGTGTTTGTCAAATCTGTCAGCTATGCCTTCTCCTCCTGATAGTGACAATGAACTTGGATAAAAGTCACCAGCTATATCCCCACAACTGCCTGAATGCAGTGCTGCCTGAAAATGTCTTGCACCCTGCAAACAGATCCAGCACCCTCCAATTCAGCTTCACAAAGACTCTCAGGACATGAGTAAAATGTAGACAACTTTTTTCCTAGAACAGAATGTGAATGGCCTCTAGTCCAATTTCCAATAGGGGCCTCCTCCTCTGAAACTTCAGGAGGCCCATCTTTGCTGTCCTCAGTCCTCTCAGCATTCTGGACTTCTGAGCTCCCACCAGAATCACTGATTAAGCTCCACTTACACCATTCTACACGTTTTCCCAGCTTGCATCTCTGAACTATCCAAAATTCCTCCCTCTCCACAAATCGGTTCCAAAGGCTTCTGAACCACATGGTCAGGTTAGTCACAGCAACGACCTCACTTCTTGGTACCAACTTCTCCCTTGGTCTGTTTTTTCACGGCCATGACTGAAAGACTTGACAAGAACAAGTTAAGAGGAGGAAAAGTTTATTTTGACTCACGGTTTCAGGGGTTCCATCCATGGTCCACTGTCTCCATAGCTCTGGGCCCAAGGTGAGGCAGAAAACCAGGGCGGAAGGACATGGCAGAGCAAACAGCTCAGGACATGGTGACAAGGGATCAGAGAGAGCTCTCTCCTCGTCAGGGACAAAATGTAAAGTCCAAAGTCACATCACCATTGACCTACTTGCTCCAGCCATAACCTACTTGCCTTCAGTTACCACCCAGTCCATCCATATCAGTGGATTAATCCAATGATTGGGTTACAACTCTCATAATCTCCTCATGTCACCCCTGAACATTCTCACGTTGTCTCACACCCATGCTTTTGGGGGACACCCCACAGTGACCCCATAACATACTCTAAGTGTATATAAAATGTATAAATGGTACATGGACAAATAAATGTACAGTTCATACATTTATAGATAGATAGATAGATAAAACCCGTACTATGTATCTATCACATATAACATGTATCGATATCTGATGTATTCATAGAAATGTGTATGTAACATATGGAATAGTGACCACATTGTACATTTGATCCCCATAACTTATTCATCTCATATCTGGAAGTCTGTAACCCTTGAACAACAGCTCTACATTTTTCCCAGCCCCTGGCAACCACTGCAGTACTTTTTGCTTCTATGAATTCATGTCTTTTAGATTCCTCATGTACAATAACATAATATTGTCATAAATACACGATTTCCAGTGTCAACATTATTTTCCATCCCTCAGCACTCACACTACTTGTGTCTCTGAACCTAAAGTGGGTCTGTTGTGGATAAGACATATATCCGTCATGTCTTTCATGCATCTTGTTTTACAGTGTGGTGTTCAATATGTTTATAGTTAGAATAATGACCTGGACAGTAGGACTGAAACCTGCTAGTTTTCTATTTTCTCCCTTATGTTCTGTGTTGCTCCATCCCACTGCCCAGGCGTTCTTTAGTCATTATCGGGCATCTTCTCAGAATCCGCTTTTCATTTCCTGATTGTTTCCCTATCATATTTTTGAGTTATTTTCTTAATGGTTGCCCCACCGGTGACAACTCACATTTTAACTTAAATGAACCTGGTTCAGATGAATGCCAACTTATTTGCAGTATTTTACAAAACCCGGACTGTATAAAGCTCCAGACCCTCCTGGTCCCTTCTGCTGTCACCGGCACAAAATTACCTCTTTATACACATAAAGCCCACCCAGACGGTTTTATATAACAACTGCTTTATGCAACAATTGCCCTTTAAACCAGACACAGGAAGAAAAGCGTTACCAACCACAGTGCATTCATGCAGCCTTTTATTAACATTGACACAGTTTCCTTCAGTGGTGCTCTTATTGCATCATGGGGAGCAAATCAAGTTACTTTTTTTTCTGAGATTTCCCTTTGATATTTCTCACAGGGAAGGTCGGCCCACAATAATTTCTCTGAGTTTGTCCATTATCAAGAAATATCTTTACTTCACCATCATCTTTGTAGAGGCATGACAACTGAGTGAAGTGCATGCTACCTGATCCATCATTGGTCCTCAAAATAATCTCTCAAAAATACTACTGGGGGGCTGGGGTGGTGGCTCAGTGGTGGCGCACTTGCCTAGCATGTGTGAGGCACTGGGTTCAATCCTCAGCACCGCATAAAAATAAATAATTAAAATAAAGGTATTGTGTTCATCTGTAACTAAAAAAATATGTAAAAAGAAATACTACTGAGACAGCTAGGGAAATTTATATATGGACCTTATATAGACATGGATAATACCACCATACCATTGGTAAATTTCTTCAATGTGATAATGGTGCCGTGGTTGCATATGGGTATGTCGTAGTCCAGAGGACATACGTGTTGCAGTATGTGGGTGTTGATTAGTTAAGCAAAACAGCAATGACAAAAACAACAACAACAACAAAATGGAGAGAGAAAGCAATAAGACTATGGGAATCCAGGTGAAGGATGTTCACTGCATTCTCCCTCCAACTCTGTGTGTCTTCAAATGAGAAGTTGAGAAAAATGTCTCACATATCAAGATTCACATACTGAAGTATTTACAAATCATGTAAGGTAATGCCTGATATTGGCTTGAAAGTAATCAGGAGGAGGATGGGGGGTGGGGTATGTATGAACTGAGATTGGCCCTGAGTTATTAGTGGTTGCAGCTGAGAGCTAGGTAATGGAAAATACCTTATGTTATCCTCTCTTGTGCAGTGACTCTCTATGTGGGCCCTCAGCAGCAGAAGAAACAGCAGGGGAATGGTTAAAAGAATGTGTTCTGGGTCCTACCCTAGATCTTGTCATCTCAGACTGAGTCTACAAAAATGGATCTCGGTGATCTGTGTTTTTATTTTGCTTGTTTGTGTCTTTTTCTGGAGGGGGGTCTGGGGATTGAACTCAAGGGGTGCTTTAGCACTGAGCCACATCCTCGGCCCTTTTTTTACATTTTCTTTAGAGACAGGGTCTCGCTGTGTTGCTTAGGGCCCCACTGGGTTGCGCAGGCCAGCTTGAAATTGGGATCCTCCTGCCTCAGCCTCCTGAGTTGCTGGGATGGAATATAGGTGTGCGCTACCACACTTGGCTGTGACCTTTGTTTTGAAAAGCTGTGTAGGGGAATCTGGTGCAAGCTCATGTTCCATGTTCCACCGGTTTAGTGTAATGAACCTGGAGATTGTTTGTAGGGTGTGTATATATTCTATTTGCGTGTATTTGAAATTAAAAGGATACAAGCTTCTAAGTAAAGGAAACACAACCCAGATGTGTTACTGAACAATTCTTAGTAAAGTTTTGAAACAGTTAACCCCAAACATAAACACATACACACACACACACACACACACACACACACACACACACACACACACTGTCAGATGGAGAAGAGGGATGGTTCCCAACCTCAGGCTCTGAGACTGAAACCTTGACTCTGGAACAAGTCTCAGAGAAAGGAATATCACGTCAATCTCCCTCATGAGCAAAAGACACAAACATCCTAAACAAAATTTTAGCAAACTGAGCCACCCAGCAAAAACCAAAGATAATGTAACTATAGCTAAGTGACATTTTATCCTAGGCATGCAAAGCTGGCAGAACATTAGAACACTAAAGATGGAAGGGGCACATAAGATAGATCTGTTTTGCTAATGCAGTCATTGGGTTGCTTGCTCTAGATGCTAATTAGATGCACACATCTAAGTTTTTGAAAACTTGCTGTGATATATCCTTATGGTGTTTATACTTTTGTCATTTGTAAGGGAGATTTTGCTCCAGGTTGTGGACAAACCTATCCATGTCCGTCAATGTCTTCACGGATTAAATGACTACTGCTTTGGTGATTTCCACACAGGCAGGATCTACTTGCGTTTTTAGGATGGAATTTTGAACTGAGGAATGAAAGGGACATTCCTGAATGTGGTAAAAGGAAAGAAATGGAGGCAAGTGGAAGGAAAGAATGGAGAGAGGGAGAGAGGGAAAAAGGAAGGAAGGAAGGAAGGAAGGAAGGAAGGAAGGAAGGAAGGAAGGAAGGAAGGAAAGAAGGACCTAATGAAGGGGGAAATGCAGGAGACTGTTTCTATATGAAAACACTGGCAATGGTGTCTTTAAAATCAGGAGCAATCCGTAGAAGCCCAAATTGGTCGCGTCTGTTAGACATTGCACTGGGTGGCAAAGCCGGTGCTGTAGGAAACCCATGGGATTAATTGAATTCCCACTACTCACAGATTCCTGGGAAATCCCAGAACACCTATGTCGGAATGTGGAGATACAATAGGGTTCAGTATGGTGGCTGACTTTAAGATCAATACTCTTGTTACAAATTCAGATGCATTTCTGTTGTCTGGATCCAGCAAAGGATTGTCATTGTAAACAGGTACCAGACACCAGAAGAGCAACACTCTAGAGCATCCTGGGGTAAACACAATAAATGATGCAAGAGATGTGAATGTACAAAAGGTAAAATTGAAAGGAGCCTGAAAGATGAACACGTTAAAGACCCACAGAAGTGGAGAGACCCTCCTGGTGGATGAGTGAGAAGGATGGACATCCTACAGATTCTCAGTACCCCCTCAGTTGATCCATAGATTCCGTCAAAAATGCCACCCCAATCTGTGGCAAGTGAGTGCACACCAGGGGAAGTTGACAGGAGGAGCTTGACTTGCATTTACAGAGAAGAGCCAAAGACACAGAACAGCAAAGATGTGTTTGGGCATGATGAGTAAGATGTAGCGTTGCCTTAGCCGACAAGTGCGTGCCGCATTTTTAGAAGGGAAATGACAGCATGACAAGTAAAGGAGTTAAAAACGCACGCAAACCACCTGTGTCACATCCAAAGGGAGGCAGTCTGGGAAACAGCAGCAGGGAGCACAAAGCTCAACCCCGCCCTGGGAGCGACTGGTCGGCCCAGGGAAGCGAGTGCAAGAAGCCACTAGGAGGCCAGGGGGCGCAATGCGTCCTGCGGGAGCATCAGAGGATCTCGAAGCTCATTGGCCAGAGGCCGCAGGGGTGGGAGGTAGAAGGCCCTGCTGGAAGCTCATTGGCCTTTGTGGAAAGGCGGGAAAGGGAGAGGGAGCAGGAGCAGCAGAGGGCCCTGAGTCTTCCCTCAGGACTCTTGCCGCTACTGATCAGTCCCGACCTTCTGGAGGCTGGGGTAACCACAGGCTGGCATCAGGAATATGACCCTCCCTCTCGATGCTTCTTCGATATCTTCCCTCTCTCCCTCCCTCCCACTCGAGATCGCCAATTCCTTCCCCTTTCCTCCACCTCAGCCGGGGGAACCCATCGGCTCCTGAGATCCCACCCACACCTACCCCCCGGCAGAACCCATTTGGGGAGGATCCCTTGTCCTGGCACCCCGGTCCCTGAAATCTGGCCCCTGGGGCCGGGCAAATGCCCGTGCCTTTGATTCTGAGGTGGGGCAGGACGAAATGATTGGGCTGGTGAGGCCAATGGCGCTCTCTGGAGAGGCCAGAGGGGGCAAGTGGCGGGCGAGGGCTGTGGGGAGGCAGGGAGGGGAAGACCGCGGGCTCGAGCACAACTGTTGAAATGTGGAGAGGGGAGTGGAAGATTGGCGGGGAGCTGTGGAGATCAGGCATGGCTTCGAATGAAAGCAGAACGGGTGTGTTGGTCCCAGAGGAAAATTAGCGCCCAGACGGGCTTGGCTGCCTGTTGGCTAGGACAGGACCTGGCACCTCATAGAGGGTTCAGCAAACATGTGTTGAATGGAGAAGGTTGGGGATGAAGGAAGGGGTAAAGGAAAATAATAGCCAAAAGAGGGTCATGGGTTCGGGAGAACGACATGACTTCGTGGGGCACAGAGGGGTGATCGGGTTAAAGGGTGAGCAGGGGAATACCTCAGATGAAGGTGGGGTGCAAGAGAAACCAGAATGGAGTGTGAGGGAGGAGGAAACTGCATGTCAGGCATCCATGAGGCTATGAGTTGAGCTCAGGGGGCGTAAGATCCTGTGTGGGGAGGGAATGAATGCAGGAGGTTAGGAAGACAACTGGATGTGGAAGGAGTTGCCAGGAATAATAACGGTTTGGTTTAGCAGAGCATGGGATGGATGGTGCATAAAAAGGGGCTGCAGCAACTGTCCCAAAGGGGACGTGGGTGTGCATGTGTGTGCCTGAAAACGGGATGCATGGCAGAGTGAAGGTAAGCAAGGAGAATCATGATCAGTTTGAACACGCAAGGGACCCGTGCCAAGAGGTTGCAGACAGGAGGCGACACATGAGCAGGGCTTCCTGGGGAGGAGGCTACATGAGTAAGGAGGTCGGGGTGAAGGTTGGAGAGAGCCATGGGGAAAGAAGGGAGGGCAAACTGAGTCAAGTGGTGAGCAGGATGGAGAAGAAGAATCCAGCCACCTCAGATGGGGTTCTCCAAGTACTCGCAGAGCGAGTACTTTAGGGCTAGGGGATGGTGTGGCCATTCTGACCTCCGCTCCTGACCCTAGAACCATGGAACCCAAAGACATACCTGCTGTGCCCTGCTGCCCCTCCGACTCCAAATGTACCACAGGGCGTGAGACCGGAGCCCCATGGGGGATTGAACTTGGCCCCAGAAGAGCTATAGGTCGCTGTGACCGCTGCCACAACCATGGCATCACTACCAAAATCAGGGGCGAAAAGCATTTCTGCCTCTTCCGGGCCTGCGAGTGTCACAATTGTGCCTTCTTCTCGTGAGTATGGTGTCTGACAAGGGGAGGGGCCAGGCCTCCCCTGCATGCGACTAACCCTCAGCCTTCTATCCCCCACTTTAGGGAACAGCGCAGGGCCTTGCCTGCTCTGAGTGCCTTGAAGAGGGAGCGGGGGGCACGACTGAAGAGGCACCTGGCTCAAGGACTGATCAAGACCATGGCTGCGGCCCCCAGATCTCACCTCCATGTCAAGAAGTTGGCCCTCGAAGCAGGCATCGCCAGTGAGTAGGGTCTCCCGCCAGGGACGGGGTCTGAGTTTGGATGGAGGAAGCATGAGCGGCTCTGTGGCCAGTCCTACCACCAAATCACGGCGTGACTAGGAGTCCCTGGGCCTTCGCTGGTCCGAGGACATGGCCCGTTCACATTATCTGCCGAGTGTTTGTAGGAAGGACAGGTCTGGTGGATCAAAAAGGCCCCTGGCGAGATGCGACCTCGGAGTGGGGCCGGGGCATAAGGGGATCCGGCCAGGGTGGTGGTGGGTCTGGCCGTCTCATCAAAGCTGTCCCTGGTCTTTTACAGCCGGGAAGGAGAACACTGTGACCCAGGCTGAGACCCTCCCCTGCACACCCGCGCAGGAGGTAAGGAGAGACTGTTGCCAGTCGGGGAGGCTGCCACGCAGCCACCGCTGGGTCCCGAAGCCACGGGTTCCATCTCCAGCCCTGCCACTGACTTACTATGTTGTGTGGCCTTGGGAAAAATCACTTGTCCCTGGGCCTCGGTATCCCCCGTGGTAAAACAAAAGGTAAGACGGGCTGGTCTTTCAAGGTTTTCGGAGCCCTGACATCCTGGGCTCCTGTCTCTGTCCCCAAACATGGTCATACCTTCTCTCTCCACGGCTGGCCTGGTACCCGATTCCCTTCTGTGATCTCTGCCCCTGCAGGAGAGCTTCCAAGGGCCTGAGCCGCTCAATGGGCCCCCAGAACCTCCTTCTGTGCCCTATGCTCCGGTGACCTTGGACCAGCAGCTGACAGGTTCTCTTTCTGGGGAGCTCCACGGGCCCCCTGTCCTGCCCAGCATGTGAGTAGAACAAGGACCACGGAGCCAGCCGTGCCTTGCGTTGTTGTGTGCCCCAACTCGTGCTTGGGGCCATGGGAGGCAGGAGCGGCAAGGGGAAGATGAGAAGAAGGAGGGCAGGGGGGAGTGGAAGGGAGAGGAGAAAGGGAAGCCAGCCTCTCGGACTGAAGGGTAAAGTCAGGACTCTCCCAGCCTTGCCCTTTGATATTTCGGACAAATGACTCCCGTTGTGCTGGGGAAATGCCCTACACCCTCAGCATTGGAAAGAGGACTAGCAGGAGGCCTGCCATGCAGTAGGACTGCAAGATGCCGGGACCTGTTGTTGCACATGAAACAGATGGGCGGGGGAACTGCTCCTCTTGCCGGAAAACGGGGACATGATGGTGAAGGCCACAGAAGCCCAGGGGCAAGTCCGGAGGCCAGTAGAGAAGGCTTCCTGGAGATGAGCCAGGCTTGTCCTTTGAGACCCATGGGGATTGTGTGAGGTGGAGGCAAGAGCCAGCCCTGAGAAAGGAACAGTAATCCCATCTCCCCAGGTGCTTTGCACATGAAAACCCAGACACCTGTGATGCCCATCATCTTTGCTGTGGCCTGAGGGTGGGGGTGGGGTGGCGGGGGAGGGCGGTAGGAGTTTGTGTCTGGGGAAAAGGGCGTATAGCAAGGAAAACCGGCCAAGCGGGAGAAAGGACTTGCCCAAGCCACAAGGACCAATGGCCCCGCGGTCATTCGGATTCCCATGTCCTGATATTGCAAAGTCCCGCCCTCTCTGTCTACTGGTGGTGCGTGTCCGCCAGAGGGTTTAATCCCCTGGCCTCTCCTCTCCTTGTTTCCAGATGCTCAAGTCTGATCCTCCAGCCCTGTGCCACCCTTGACCCTCTTCTACTGCAGCCACAGGTCCTGGGAAAGAAGTGGGGTCCAGAACCCTGGGAGGGGCTGAGCTTAGTGGACGGGAAGAGCAGAAGGCCTCGGGGGTGGGGGTGGGGGCTCGAGGGAACTGGGGGCTGAAGGGGCGCTTGTCCTGGTGGGAGGAGGTGTGGCTTCCCAGCCCCCATGCTCTCACACCCCTTTCCTTTGCAGGTCCCCAATGACTCCGACCAGGCTGCGGTTTCTGCCGCCTTGGAGTGGCAGCGGAAGCTGGAGGCTGCCGAGGCTCTGCTGGCCCTGAAAAACTCTTCTTGGGACCCACCCGAGTCCCTGCACCAGGCCTGCAGCCCACCAGGTAGCTTGCTCCTTGAAGGGTGAACACGAGGTGGGCATCCTTGGGAAATGGAGGTGGGGCCACATTGTGGTGAGCTGGTTCTAACTGGGAAGCCAGGGTCAGTGGGTCGAATGTCCCTGGGGCCAGGCAATGGAAAATGGAAAATGGCCAGGGCCTTGATGTGGGGAGACAAGAGCACCAAGACCCTGAGGGTGGCAGGGACCTGCCTTGGTGCTCAGTGTATCAAGTGGAAGCTCGGGGTCTCCTGCCTCCCAGCCCAAGACCCTCTCCCCAGTCCCCTCCAGTGTGCTGCAGTCTGGGGAGGGAGGCATACCGAGGTGACTAGGGCCTCTCATCTGGAAGGAGGTCGGGTCCCTGACACGTCAGGGAACTACAGTCTGGACGTGGAGGCTGGATGCCTTCCCCAGCTGTGTTTTGCAGCTGAATGTCGGTGACATGCCCCAGGGTGGAAGGGCCGGAGGAGCTCAGAGGAGGCTTTAGCACCTAGGGAGCCCGGGAGGGAAGGCTGGGCAATGCTGCACGACAGACGCTGGGTGGGGCATGGTGTGTGAGCAGACTGCTGGAAGAGGGGGGCATGGAGCTGGAGAGGTTGCCCATCACGCATGTCTGGCAGGCTGGGCTTGGGAGGCTAGACCAGCAAGCGTGGGCGGTGCAGAGCCAGGCACTGTTTCTGACCTCGCTGTTTCTGGGCTTATGCAGAGACCCCAGGCTCGCATCAAAGAGGGTTGGTGACTGTGCCGGTGGGACGGGGCGGGAGGCGAGACTGGAGGTTGGGGAAACCAGACCCAGAAGGGGCCAGTGCCATGGTCCCACGTGGCAGATCTTTGATGGGCTTGGGCAGAAAGGGAGGGGAGAGCTGGGAGCAGACCTGCATGTGACCTGACCCTGCCCCCTTCCTTTCCCTCTGAAGCTCCTGCAGGAGAGAGGGGACTCCAGCCTCCCAGCCCCCCTCTGCGACCCAGGCCGGCCAGCTCGGTTTCACTGCCTATCGGACATCTGGGGTGCATCTCCCTCTTGACCTAAGAGCCCCGAGGAGGAGGCCTCGCCACAGCACTGCCTATTTGGGTATCCTGTTTCTGAATGTGCAAAATGTTTAATGTCCAAAATGCTTAACGTCTTTTTTTAAGCCTTCAGGTGTTTTATAAGCTTTCAGACCCTTTTTATGATGTGGGGCAACTCTTTGACTGAGGTCGGGTACTCTTGTACCTCCCTCCCTTATTCCTTTGGATGCTGGGGCCTTTTTATGTGTCTTATAAAAGCAGGATTGTGCAATCCGTCTGTCAGTGGGGTTCTGAGTGGGTTCATATGCCAGTGTTTTCATGTGTCTTGTGATTGTGCACTTACCTGTGCACCCATGTACACACTCATGCATGTGGAAACAGGAAGATGTTTTCACTTTGCGTCTAGGTTTGTGTGTGTGAACAAATAATAAACCCTTGTTGTTGTAAGGCACTAAGAAATGTGGGTTGTTTGTTACCACAGTCTAACCTAGACTCTCCTGACCCTGACGGACTGGTTCCGTTCACATTCGAAAGTGAGAGTTACCTTCACTCGAGAGCTGGGTTTTCACAAGGCTAGACCAGGGGCTAGTAGAGGGAAAGGAGTAGCAAATTTGCCCACTGGGTGATGAAGTTCCCAGCTCTGCCTGGCATAGACTGTTTTCAGTCGTCCGGAGGGCCATGAATCACCGTGCCTGCAGGATCAGGCCGATCAGGTAAAGGAGTAGAGAGCCGAGGCCAGACAGGCTGTGGCCAAGTGAGAGTGCATGCTCTACCTGAGGGGCAACTGCTGCTTGGCTCTAGCCAAGGGCTGCCATGCGGGAAGGTGGGCTCATTGTTGCCCAACCAACTGCTTTATTCAAGAGAAGATGGGAGTCTGGATTTCTAAGTCCAGTGGCTCAGTTTGTGAACAGCGGCACGGGTTTCCTCTCTGAGCCCTATTCGAGGGCCACAACAAACATCGGTGCCAGACAGCCTTGGCTGTCGGAAAACCAGTGCAATTCTACCCAAGGTGAATTTGACAGTGGGGGAAACCAAAGCCAATCAGGACAAGAAGGATCTAAGGGGGGAGACGAATTAGACCTGGGCCCTACTTTTGAGGGACCCATGAAAAATGAGGGAGAGTCACCACCTCGTATTTGTTCTGTGCTCGCTCTGTGCTAAGCACTTACAAACTCACAACAACTCCGCAAGTGAAGCATTATTCTTTTTTTTACAAAAAATCTTTTTAGTTGTAGATGGACGCAATACTTTTATTTTTATTTATTTATTTTTTATATGGTGCTGAGGATTGAACCCAGTGCCTCATACACGGGAGACGAGTGCTCTACCACTGAGCCACAACCCCAGCCCCAACGCCAGCCCCAATCTTGCCATTGGACCTACGAGGAAACCCGCTCAAGGAGGGAAAGTGACTCACATCAGTGTTTTCAGGGGAATTTTGAGCAAATCTCAGGGAAAGTGCCTTGTCTTTGTCAGGCTCTAAATTAGCTCGTGATTTGTTCTTATAAGGCATCCAGTGAAGGGTTCAGACCTCAAAGCAACAGACGACACTCAGAAGGCTTTTTCAAAAGCACGTAGCCCCTTCATTTCTCACCCAAGGTAACAGCATGTAGGAATCGATCAGATGTCTCTTCCCTGCACCTGTTCCTCTATCCTCTGCTGACGTTTTAAAGAAATGGAGGAACTGCCCCCCCACCCCACCCCCCACACACCAGGCAGGCGAGGAAGCTCAGCTAGACACTCCTGGACATGGACTTTTCCCCATACTGTTACCTCTCTATGTCCTTCCCTGCCCCGATTTTACCTCAGACGATTGATGGAGATGACATCTAGTTACTACCACTCATCTTCTTGCTGTTTGTTTGTGTTTTGTTTGTTTGTTCGTTCCTTCATTTCGAGGCCCTGAGCAGTCAGGATGCTCCTATTCTCTGTCTGACGGTAGAGAAACAAGCATGCAAACATCACTGAGGACTCAGAACAAGATGGAAGTCCATCTCATACATCCATTTCTTCCCTGATTTGTCACATGCATACGTGATCCCAAACCGCCTCCTACCCCAGTGACGGATACATGGCTCCCCATATTCCTGCAGGGAGAAAGCAGGAGTACCGGAGAAGGCCCAAGACCCTACCATGCAACTATGTCCCAGACACAACACGGACCCCGTGATGGGTTGGGTAGAAGAGGAGGTATATTTTGGTAAGAGGATAGGGCAGGAGAAATGGGAGGACAAGAGAAACAACATGGCGGATGTTGGGGCAACCAGTGAGGCCCTTTCTGTTTTCTGAGGCTCACCACCCTTTACATGCAGGGCTTTTGTTCAGACTTGACACAGCTGTCACCCATGCCCACACAGAGGCACACGCGTGTGCACGCACACACAGATTTCTGTGACGTTTAGCACAGGCCATATCTGGTGTGTTTGGGGAGCCTCAGGACGCCTTGGTGAATGTTTAGTATCACGTGCTTTTGTGTTTCTCATTTTGTCACGTACCACCCCAGCTGACAGGTTTAAAACATCACCGTAAAGAGCACTTTAACAGCTATGTCTTGACTCTCTTGTGCTATGTCACAGCTTTAGTTAGGCCCGAGCATACCCACCTTATCAGAGCGTCCACAGAGTGACTCGATTTCATCCGGTAGGTGAAGAGTTACCAACAGGGTCCCTGGGGTTAGGGGAGGGTGGGGGAAATGTCCTGTGTCGTCCCATTTGCTGTTTGTGGGATACAAAAGTGATGCCAACGAGTGCTGAGTTGGGAGGAGATGCATTTCCACCACTGAGACACAATAACTGTAAATAACCTCAAGAACATAGATAATGGTGAGGTGCAGGAGAATGATTAGGGATTGGTGAATTTCAAACAAGCATTGCCTTTGTTTTCAACATAGAGGATGTGATCGTTACTTCATGTGATTGTGTTTTTAATAAGGGCTGTGTTTAATACCTCGCTTGCAAAAGCCTGAGAATGCAACAGCCAGCATTTATGGTCCAGCGAGAGCCAGCTCCAGCACTCCACTGATTTCGACCCTTGCTCAGGAAGACCAATCTTCCGGAGCAGGCCCCATTAACAATGCACGGACACAAAGGCTTGTGACTTCTGGTCTCTAACCACGAATGGCTTCACCCATGGATGTGGGAAAGGACTGTTTTTAAGCCCTCGAATGGAAAGGCTTGGGACAAACATTGAGCTGAGGGAATAGCCAAAAGTGCTTATGTGGGAAGGTGCCCCTCCGGAGGGGGCCGAAGTGGGTAGAAGTGAGTGGTCGGGACGCCAGGATTCGCGAAGCCCATACAGGGGTGCGTGCCTCAGATTTCTTACGGGCTAAGGGAATGGGGGCAACTGGTGTCACCTGGGCACTGCGCTTGAATCTCTCATTAGACAGACATTCTTACTCTCCCTCCTCATGCTTAGGTCCGTGCTGCATAAGGTACACACACTCCTCTGTTTGCCTTTGTTTTGTTTTTGTTTGTCACTTTAAAACACATCCTTGCAAATACTTGCTCACCAGGTGGGGGACAGTGTTATTTCAGGGAATGGAGGCATTGACCATACTACAAGGAGTCTCACGAAATGTTTGGAGCCAAATGCATGAATCGCTTTTTTAAAAGCGCCGCATTTGCTCCCGTGTCATTTCAGTGAATGGGTGTGCGAGCCGCAATGGAACACATGTAGTGAAGTGCTTAAGCCACACGAATAGAAGCAGTTACCAAAAGTGAAAATAAATATCTGTGGGATCACTCCATAGTGCTCTGTAGAGACACCCCTTATTCCTTTCAACATTGACGGAACGGTACTCAGTCATGTGGACGTGCCGTAGCGTAGTCAAATAATCTCATGTTGGTGGACGCTTTGGCTGTTTCTCTACTTGCTATTACAAACATTAGCTGCACTGACATAATGTTTACTATGTTTCTCGCTGTATTTTGCAATGGATCTGTAGATGTGTTATTGCTGCTTCAAGGGTAAAAATCACAAGTTATCTCGCTCACTAGTGTCAAATCCCCCTTCAGAAAGCCTGCAGCATTGTCCTTTCCCCATCAATATCTGACAGGAGCAATTTTCCCAGTGCCTCACCAGGAGAGCTGCCAGAAGTCTGGATTCTGTTCATCTCATGGGTAACGAATGACGTGCTAGTGTATATTCTAGCTTGCAGAACTCTTGACATTAGCAAGGTCACACAAGATTTCCACGTGGTGAAGAGTCATTCTTGTTTTCTTTACTCTTAACTTATATGGTTTTGGCCCAGCTTCTAGAGAGACTCAGCTTTTCTTTTCCTTTTCAAAACACTTCCTTATATCTCGGGGATATATTAGGAGAGTCACCTCTTTTCTCTGATGGAAATTGCAAAATTTTCCCCCTATTTGTCATGCATCTTTTTAACTCATGAATGGTGTTTTGGTTTATTTTGTTTGTTCTGTCAACTTTATCTATATATTGACTTACTTCTCCTGGATGTTCTGTCACATCTAGGAAAGATTTCCCATCCTTAAGGTAGAGACGATTGACACTCGAGACACTTACATGCTTTCACAGTTGACGTTTTGAACGGCAATCCATTTGTACCCATTCATGGTGTGAGCAAGAGTGAGGGGTTCCCCATGGGAGTGACAGTAGCGTGATGGTGATAGAGAAACCTGTGCGTCTAGAATTAACAGAATCATATGGACCATGATACCAGTGAGAAGCGTAGAGATCAATTGTGAAGACACAGCATGCCAGAAATTGTTTAAAGAAAAAAAAAAGAAGAAAGAAAAAAGAAAAAGAGATAAAGAGGAGGAGGAGGAGGAGGAGGAGCAGACTCTACTTAAAGGTGTCGGAGAATTCCCAGAATTTGGCATAGCTCTAGTGCCCCTCCCTCTATCTTACACAGTATAGAGCAACCAGGAGAACTCTTTTAGTACTGGGCTCTTTAAAGCCCCTGAAAACAGGCCAGCAGCCTTTAGGAGCTGCAGTTCCACAGGCAGGCACCTGAGGAAGCAAGACATCAGAAAATGTTGGAGAGGTCATTGAACCTCCACCAATTGATGAGAGTCTTCCTATGCATCAAGCCAGAATGAAAAGATGGGGAGAGGTGGTCGCTTCCTCAATACCAAAGTGCCAACAAAACAGAGACATGGGCTAGTCAGAAGAACCAAACAGCATCCAGGAGCTGACCTTCAAGAAACATGGACGTATGAGCAGCCTGACAAAGAACTTAAAATGCCTGCCTCAAATGTCTGACAAGCTGAAAGGGGACGCAGATGAACAGCTGAATGATCGTCCAAATAAAAGCAGAGTGTCTGTGTGTGTGTGTGTGTGTGTGTGTGTGTGTGTGTGTGTGTGTGTGAACACCTCTGGAGGACTCACACTTCCTGATTTCAGAGCACATTACAAAACGATAGTAACCCAGGCAGTCTGGTAAGGGCATACAGACAGAGAAATTGGCCCAGGGGATAGAACACAGAAACCAGAAATAAGCCCTCATCTATATGGTCACAGGATCTCCGAAAAGGGCACAAGCCCAGGCGGTGGGGGAGGATAGTCAGTTCTTCAAAAGGTGTTTGGAAAACCATGTGCAAAGAAGGAAGTTGGACACTGACTTTGCATCATATATCAAATGTAGTTGGAGAGGACCAAAAGCCCACACTCAAGCCACAAAAGGGAGAAGCAAGCAAAGGGGACTACAGCCAACTTAGGAATGCTGGCTGCATCAAAGGACACATTGACTGATTAAAAAGGCCAGCTATGGTTGCCACCTGCACCTCAGATAGAGCATTAATCTCCGGGATACATAAAGAACTCAGAAAGCTAACACCCCAAACAGCACAAAATAAAACAAACAACCCAATCAATAATTGGGCAGTGGAACTGAACAGGCACTTCACAGAAGAAGAAATGTACATGGTCAGCACCTCTAGCAATTAGAGACATGCAAATTAAAACTGCACCGAGATTCCATCTCACTCCAGTCGGAATGGCAACAACCAAGAATACAAGCGACAGTCGATGTTGGCCAGGATGTGGGGGAAAGGGTACTCTTATACATGGCTGGTGGGACTGGAAATTGGTGCACCCACTCTGGACAGCACTATAGAGATTCCTCAGAAAATCGGAATGGAACCACCCCCAGACCCAGCTATCCCACTCCTCGGTCTATAGCCAAAGGACTTAAAATCAGCATACCACAGTGACGCAGCCACATCAATGTTTATAGCAGCTCAACTCAACAATAGCTAAGCTATGAAACCAGCCTAGGAGCCCTTCAACAGATGAATGGATGAAGAAAATGTGGTGTAAATATATACGATGGAATATTACTCAGCCATAGAAAAGAATGACTTTATGACTTTTGCCAGGAAATGAAGGGAGCTAGAAACTATCATGCAATGTGAAATAAGCCAGTCCCCTCAAAACCAAAGTCAGATGTTCTCTCTGATATGCAGATGCTAGCACACAACAAGAGGGGGCGAAGGGAAGAATAGAAGTTCAGTGGATTAGGCGAAGGGCAATGAAGGGAAAGGAAGGGGGATAAGAATAGGAAAGATGATGTAAGGAACTGGACATAACTTTCCTATGTTCATATATGAATACATCACCCGTGAAATGCCACATCATGTACAACCACAAGAATGGGGTCCTAATTAGGATAAGTTACACTCCATGTACGCATAATATGCCAAAATACACTCTACCCTCACGTACATCTAAAAAGAACAAATTTTAAAAACAAGCAAACTACGGGATGGGAGGAAATGTTGCCATATAAACATATAAACCATATAAACATATAAACATATAAATATTTCCATATAAACACATAAACATGTTTGATAAAGGGTTGACGTCCACATGTATGAAGAACTCCCACAACTCAAAACGAAAGTTCTAACCCAGTTTTTAAAAAGATGGGCAAAGGACTAGAGTTGCTTTTACTTTTACTCTGAGCATGAGAAACAAATGACTGAGAAACCCAGGAAAAGATGCTGGGCGTCACTATGCATGAGGGTAATGTACATCTAACCCAGAATGAGAATTGACATCATACCCGTTAGGATGACTACTGTCACACAATACGGAAACGAGTGCTGGAGAGGATGAGGAGAAATTGAAAGCCTTGGGAAATGCTGGTGAGGATGCCGGCCACTACAGACATTGTGAAAAAGGGTCTGCAGTATCCTTGAAAGCTGCCAAATAGAACTACCACATGATCCTGTGATCCCCTACTGGGTATATATCCCTCCAATTTGAAAGCAGGATGTCAAGGAGATATCCGCACTCCTTGACACGTGTTTGAAGCAGCATTGCTCAGGAAAACCAACCCATGAGCCCAATGGCACCTTGCATGGATGAGCAAAACGGGGGGTGGGGGGCGAGTCCATATGGAAGGGAATATCATTCAGCCTTGCAAAGGAAGGGAATTCTGGCACATGCTACGACATGGATGAACCTTGAGGAACTCAGGCTAGGTGACGAGACGTAAGCCGGTCACAAAGACACAAACATTGTGTGATTAAACTTGTATGACATGTCTAGAGTACTCAGGTTCAATGAGTTGGAGAGCAGAACGGTAGATAACCAGGGGCTAAGGAGAGGGGGGAAGAGAACTTGTTGTTCAATAGGAATAGCGTTTCAGAATTGCAACATGAAAAGGCTTTGGAAACCTGTTCTGCAACGATATGAGTATACTTATTATTACTGAACACCTAAAAATGGGTAAGAGGGAGAGTTTTTGTCACCAGTTGTTGCTTTTGGGTTTTTTTTTTTTTTTTTGTAACCACCGAAACAAACAAAAACCACAAACCAAAACCAAAGCCAAAGCCAAAACAGAACCACCCCCAAAACCCATATCTTTCCTCACTGATTGGAGACATCATCTTTTTCATGCATTAAATTTGCCTGTGGAGGGCTGGGATTGTGGCTCAGTGGCAGAGCGCTTGCCTCGCATGCGGGAGGCACTGGGTTCGATCCTCAGCACCACATATAAACAAATGAATAAATAAAGGTCAATCAACAACTAAAAAAAAAAATTTTAAAAATTTGCCTGTGCGTGTGAGCCCATTTCCAGATTTTCTTTTCCATCTCTTCAGTCTGTCTAGGAATGCACCAACACCAAAGTGTTCGAACCTCGAGACCTCAGATTTCCATGCAGCAGTTGGCTTTGTGACCTCAGTCACCTGCCTGCTTCAAGAGAAGCTGTTGGCTTTCATTTGCTCTGGCTTCTTCTTGTTCTATGAAGGAACGTGACAGCACTCAAGCTCTGTACGTATCAGAGGTTTGCTTTAAGTTTTGAAGTCACTGTTCCAGAAGAAATTAATTTAATAATGCACGATCAGGTACGATTTAAGTAAACTTCTTTATTTTAGGATAGTTGTAGATTTACAGTGGAGTGGAAGGACAGTACAGCGATTCTCACGATCCCCTGTCATCCAACAGGTGACATAAGGTACAAGTAAGCATTCATGTGACACAGAGTTGTGGATGTGGTTTCAGCTATGGTTTTCAGTCACTCTGCTGGCAAACTCTGCATTTAATTGCGACTGAGAGCAAAACTGTCACCCTGATTCCACACAGAAGCGCAATTTCAAATCACTGGGTTAATGCCTAACGGAAGAAGAATGAGATACGCAGCGCACCAGTATGTGGTTCAAAATGCACACATCCCACAAAATGGTACACATTTTACAAGAACATATTCCAATGCAGCTGTAGACATGAAACTCCTGAGACTCTTACACATCTGTCAGAGGAGAAAAGTAATGTGGGTAAAAGGGACTCAATGAACAACCTAAACACGGGAGGGACCTTGCAGAGATCAGAGGTAACAATGTGCAATTAACCCAGGATTTTGTGGAACTCAATCCTCAATGTTTGCAGCCATGGAATCACAAGTAGAAAACAAGGGGAAAGTATTGAATTGGATGACTGTCCTCCAGCAACGTTTATGTAATTCAGATCGTCCATTCCACTGAGATACCTAGAAAACTGGTACCCACAAGGAAGCCAACATTTCTCAAATCACTAGCCAGCTGGTGAAATATGACCAGGCCAAGATCCCTCAGAGATACAGACAGATAGCAGCCTGCTTTCGGCTGATAGATGTTTGTCAAGATGTGAAGAGAAAGCTGAGTGCAAACTGGTCCTTCTCGTAGCCTCTCGAGGCCCAGCTGACAAAACAAGAGTCCAGAGCCTGCCAAGGGTAATGGTTCCATGCTCTACTGGATGACAGTGAGTGTGCAGCAGCTTTGTGGGATTTGGTTGGCTCATGAGGTCTTAGTCTCTGATGTCATATTAAGGTCATCGCTGAAGGCTAATGCCCTGCCCTCAATCTCCAGGAAGTAGCAACTGAAAATCTGCTCTGGAGGAAAATAAAATCAACCGAATCTTCAAATACCATTTACAGGAGGGTTTTGTTTGTGCGGTTTTAACTGCTTAAGACCTTTATTAACAGCTGCTTGCAGTTCATTGACTTTTTGAAAACTCAAGTTGGAAACTTTATTGCAAATTAAAAATGACGTGCAATAAACTATCAACTGCATCAGGCACAAAACGATTTCAAAACCTTTAATGGTGCATTGAGGGGCTGAGGCTGAAGCTCTGTGGTCGAGCGCTTGCCTTGCATGCGTGCGGCCCTGGGTTCGAGCCTCAGCACCACATAAAAATAAAAAAAAGAATACAACTATTGTGTCCATCTACAACTAAGAAAATATTCATTTAAACAAAGGTGTATTGAGGGGGTAAAGGTCTTTTAAGAAAAACACGTTTGTGATGATCAAAAAGAGACATCTTTAGGTTAAAAAATAATAATACCAGTGATATATTTTTTTAAAAAATAAACATGCTGCATAGATAATGCAGGCATTTCTATTTATCTGATCAGTGGGCAAAAAGCAAGCACATAAAGTCCTCAGCTCCGATCTTTTGTTCATTTCTTACTGCTGGAATATCCTATTCATCCCTTCTTGTCGAGTAACTAAACCAGATGACAGTAGAGGTGGCAATCCGACCTTGAGTCCTCCCGGCTCTGCTGCGCCTGGGGAGCCCGGGAATTCTCCTCTGGTGGATCAGCTGCATCTTGTGGTTTAGGGATTGCCTGGGCGTCGGCCCGGGCCCTTGGGTTGCAGCAGTACCACCGTGGAGATGGCTGCTAAACGTGGGTCTCGTGTCCCTGCTTTTCCTTATCCTCTTCATCGCAGTCCTCTCTGGGCTGTCTTTGGTGAGCAGGGCACATGCAGTTCACCGATTCATATCCAGTCTCACCGGTCTACCTTGTTCCCCTGCACCCTGGAGTTGTCATTTCTCCCTGCACAGGAGGGTTGAACACTGTGGTCCATTGCCATAAGGTCTCTGCGGGTAGTAAGGTGGGAACTTTCATCTGCCTTAGGGTCGGCACCCTTGGGCCTGCCCTCTCCTTTTCCTCACTCACGTGGTGGTAATTCTGCTAGCAAGTGTGTGGAGGACCCCCTACAACGTGTTTAGCCATAGCGTCCATGGAGGTAACTTTTGGGGCGTAGTGACGGCTTCAAACTGGAAGCTTCACCAGGGCTGGCAACCTCTGCAGCGCCCACACTCTCCTCTGGACCCCAACAGCATCAAACTCCAACGTCTCTCTACTCCCTACACTGCGACGTAATTTCCTGGGGTTAGCCTTCTTTTTGGCAGTCTGGTGCCATCCCCGTTGACGAAACCACATCCGTTTCTTACACTGAACCCTTTTGCTCTTCCCCAAACTTTCCTTGAGATGATCTTGCCCCAACCAGCAGGCGCCCCCACCGGCTGGCGCCGCCAACAATGAGAGGCAGCCTGCACCACCACTCCCTGCAGCTCTGCCGCGGCCACTGGCCCTGGTGCGGGGTGCTGAGCATGGTGTTGACAGCCCTGAGGAAGGGCAAGACTCGAGGCTGAAGGGTTTGGGTCGCCCTGCTCAAGTCTGCAGTGATGGTGACAGGAGCCGCTGCTTGCAGCTGTGCCTCCTCCTCCTAGGATGTGATGGTAACTAGGCTGGCTGGGGCGCTGGGGCTGCTCGGGACGCTCTAAAAGGGATTTACAAAGCGATGAGAAATTAACAAAAGTGAGCGGGAATGGTACACCATAATTAAAATGCACAGAAGCTCCGGGTATTGGAGTTCTTGGATTCACGCAACACGCACACATACACACACACACACACACGCAAACACACTTCTAAGCTTACTATGTCTAAGGACCTAAGAGAAAAGAATGACATAACTGGCAGAAAACAAACCCATTAGTATGGCATAGGATATTTGGCGAAGGAAGAGTTATAAAGTTTGGAAGAGGAAAAGTACAGCATACATTAGTAAATCCACATCAAGCTCAAACATGAGATTAGAATGTACAGAGGAGGCAGTCCTTTGTATTTGTATTGGCCCAGAATCTCCAGAGAAACAGAACCAACAAATCATACGTAGGATTTATTGTAAGTGATTATGGAGGCAGAGACTACCCATGATCTGCCCTCTGCAAGCTTCCGACCCAGGAAGACTGGTGGTACAGATCAAAGACCTGAGTGCTGAAGAGTCAATAGGGCAGACTCCAGGCAGAGGAGGAAGGCCCGAGAACCCAGGAACACTGAGGGCAGGAGAAAACACATGTTCCAGCTCATGCCCTCAGGCAGAGAAAAGGCAAAACCAACCTTCCTCTGCCTTGGTTTTTCCTACTGGCCCTCAAGGGACTGGATGATGCCTATCCACCTTGGGCAGGGAAGGCCACATTATTCCTTCTACAGATACAAATGCCCATCTCTTCGGGATACACGCTTGCAGACACCCCCATCTAACATTTAACCAGATGTCCAGGTGGCCCGTGATCCAGTCAAGCTGACCCATAAGATGAATGATCACAGTTCTTTACACCAGAAGGGACAAGAATGGGTAAAATGACCCCAGGTAAAATACAATATCTGGAATGAAGCACAGAGACACACAGGAAAGGAATACGGATTGAGGATTCAAGCATTAAGGATACAGGATTGAGGATTCAAGCATTAAGGTCTAACACACTCATTCGTGTCTCATAAGGACAGGAGAGAGAGAAGCAATATTTGACTTCACAATGGAGGGGAATTTTCCAAAACTGACCAAAGATATTGAGCCACAGATTTAGGAAACTCTCTGTGAACCCCAGCAGAACCAGAAAACCATGCCTTCACATATCATCACGGCACCATGGAAACGCAGAGCTGAACAGAAATCTCCAAAACCATCAAGAAAAAGAGCACCTCGCCTCCAAAGAAGCCACAATCGCCCCTCTAGGAGACTTCCCGTGACCAGCTATGGAAACCAAGGAGGATGGAGGAACTCTGGGAAAAGGCTGAGAGGGAGCTAAACGCCAGTCTAGATATCCATATGTGTGAAAATATTCTCAAAACTGAAAGCGAGATAAAAATATTTTCACCTCTGTGCCTCAGAGGACACTATCGATAGTGTGAAAGGGCAGCCCAGGGAATGGGAGAAAATATTTTCAAGTTACCGAAAACATTTCCAACCCATACATTCAATAATGTGTTTGAATTTACCTTTATTTTCCCCTAAGGGAAGTTATACAGATGCTCAATAAGTGCAGGAAAATGATGCCCAGTACCACTTGCCATTACGGAAATGTAAATCAAAACGGTAGGGTAACACTTCAATTAGAGGGACAACGGCCAAAAATAAGCAAATAAATAAGTAAAACCCAAACTGAAACAAAAACAACAAATAACAGCAAATGTTGGTGAGAATGTAGAGACCTTGCAGCCATTGTGCATTGCTAGTGGGAAGGTAGCCTGGTACGGTCACTATGGAGAACAGTACGGCAGTCCCCGAAACAGCTCAGCTAGAGTTACTATATGATGATGCAGCAATTCCATATATTCTGGGTATATACCCCCAAAGGCTGATATTTGTACAGCCACGTTCAAGGCAGCATTACTCGCCCTAGCCAAAAGGTGGAATGATGGATGTGGATTGTCGGATGGGTGGATAAACAAGATGTGAGTGATGCATCCCTCGGAATCTTATTCAGCCTGAAAAAGGACTGGAATCCTGACACAGGCTGCAGTACGGATGAACCTTGAAGACATTAAGCTTTGTGAAACAAGCCAGTCAAAACAAGACAAACATTGCTGGTTCCACTTTTATGAATTGCCTAGAGTCGCCAAATTCAGAGAGACAGAACATGGAATGGGGAGTATCAGGAATGGGGAACTGTGGTTTCATGGTTATATGGTGATGGTCACACCAAGATGTGACTGCACCTAGTGCCACTGAACTGCACATGTGAAATGGTAAATTTTACGTAATGCATATTTCACCACATCAAAAACTGGTTTTGGACTTAAACAAATGGAGAGAACCCGTCCCCAGCACAACCACAGTACTAAATAAGTAAAGGGAGATCTGTCAGAATGACAATAATTTTCCAGATGGAATCATGGGAATTCATGGGAGAGCATCTAGCATGGTTTTCTACAGTTAAAAATTATTTTCTCTCTAGGAAATTGTGAGGGGAACATTTCTTTCTTCCACTCCTCAATGCTGTGCTCACAGTGATCAAAATATTTCTGGGCTGTTAGCACAAGCCCTCTTCCCTCCTAAGCCCTACGCCTACGAGCACCTAAACCATGAAGCTCACTGAGGACACTGATGAGAGGTGACATGGATCTGTGTGTTCAGGACATCTTCAAGGGACACAAAGCTGGGATAATGACATAGACCTCTACTTTGCAGGCAGTAGGGTCAAATTTGAGGAGAGTCATGATCTGTTCCTCGGTAGAGAAAGAGGTGGCTTCCTTTTCTGATTAAAAAAAGAACACATCCTCATGGAAAATATTTAAAATACCACACAAACCTGTAACTGGGAAACCTTGCTATAATGTGCTTCCTTCTTCCCTGCTTACAGGCGACGTGTATTCTTTGTGAGATAACTCTGTGAGCATACATGTCTTAATCCATTTTTGCTGCCAAATAATGGCATACCCGATTCTGGGTAAGTTATAATGAACAGGAATTTGTTGGCTCACAGTTCTGGTGCTGGGAAGTCCAATGTCAAGGTGGTGGCATCTGCCAAGGGGCTTCTTGCTGCGTCATCGCATGGGAGATAGCGAGACGGTGAGAGAGGGCTAGAGGGGACCCAACTTGCAGTGCCAGTCCCAGCTGTGAGAGTGGAGCCCCCCTTCCCTAATTGCCTCTTCAGGATCTCACTTCTTAATAGTGTTACAAATGCAATTAAGCTTTCAACATGGGGGGTTTTTTTTCTCTCTTTTTTCTTTTGGAAGGAAAATGCTCATACTGTAGCAATACTCCAGAACTCTTGGTGGTGAATTTTGTGTCAGCTTGACTGGACCTAGGGGTGCCCAGATATCTGGTCAAGTGTTATTCTGGGCATTTCCATGAGGCTCCTTTGGGGTAGGACAAACATTTATACCAACATCCTGAGCCCTGCCTAGTGGGGATGGGGGTCAGTTGAGGACCTGAATAGATCCAAAAGGCTCACCCTCCTCAACATAAGAGAGAATTTCTTCCGCCTGAGGACATATTGGGTATTCCCTGCCTGAGAAAGCAGCTCTGCCTGGGTCTTGAGGCTGCTGGCCTTCAGAGTGGAACTATACATCAGCTGTCCTGAATTCGCTGACTCAACCCACAGATCTTTTTATCTGCTTGCCTTCATAATCTCAGGATATGATTTCTTTGGTTTTTTTTTAATTTTTTTTTTTTTACTATATGTACACTGTGTCTGTTTCTCTGTTTCCCTGGGATTTCCTGAAGAATATAGATTTTCAAGTCTGGTTGGATTTAAAGACACCAAGAATTCCATTTCCTGTGGTACACAGAGCACTGTTAGTCCATGGCATAAGCCGGCAATAGCGATAAGCAAAATATCACCACAAGATACTCTCAATTAACTACCTTTGAGAAGCAAGGTTCTCGGTGAGTTTGCATATGATGCTTTTGAACAGTTTTGTCAAACTAACTAACGAGTAGAATGAGTCGGCTTGTTGCTTTTAGGTTGCATCACAAAGTTAAAAAGAAAAGGATGGTCCCAGGGATTGCAAGTGCCAGCTCACGTGTGACATAAACGACCTGAAAACTTCTACGTGCTCCCTGAAGGAAACCCTCATCTCCTCTACTCACAAGGCTAAGATTGCTGAAAATCACACCCAGAATGTTATTACACAAGTAGTTGTTCCACTCGCAGCCTCGAAGCATGTCTGCTGTAGAAATTAAAGTCATGGCATTCATTGGAAAGGAATGGGATCCTGAAGAGTACAATAGGGACACATGGGAAACCCAGATGAAGCCGAATACATTGAGTGCCTAAGTTCTCTGAGGAGTTTTCTTTGCCACTGGAGGCAGCTGGCCACGCCCCAGTGGAAGAGATTTTGTTTTTCAAATATGCTTTCAAAATACACTTGTTGATTTTCTTCCTTCCCTCCCTCCCCCCACTTCTCTCTCTCTCTCTCTCTCTCTCTCTCTCTCTCTGTCTCTGTCTCTGTTGTTGCTGGGGATTGAACCCTGGGGTGCTTAAACACTATGCTACACCCCCTGCCTTTCATATTTTGAGACAGGGCCTCACTAAGTTCCTTAGAGCAACACTAAGTTGCTGAGGTTGGCTTTGACTTAGCGGTTCTCCTGCCTCAGCCTCCCGAGTCTCTGGGATTACAAGTGTGTGCCACCGTGCCCAGCTCCCTTGTTGATTTTCTCATTTAGTGGATTGTCATGAAATTGTTTCCAAAGAATTTCATGTAGATATCATTTTATACTTTTTCACCTAGGAATTGGTAACATTATTCTCCAGTAATTTTTTGTTTATTTGAAAAGAACATTGCAGTTGTAGAACCATTGCAAGAGCAGTATGAAATCCTATCTCATATCCCCCACCCAGATTCCCAAGCAAGTCACATGCTAGCCCATAGGGCATATTTGTCTTATCGTTCTGTCCCTTGTCTTTCTCTGTCTCTCTGTGTATGTCTATCTCATATATGTATCTAAACAACATCTTCTGCATGTATGTGTATGCGTACATACACGTACACACATACCTCTGTATGTATATGTGTGTATATGTACATATAGACTATATGCATATACACTCACACACATTTTGAACTTTTACATCATGAAAATATAAGGAACTAATTCTGATGCAAACTCATAAAATTTGATCTATAGTCTATTCAAGTCTTACATATTATCTCAGTAATATTCCTTATAGCAAAACAGTTTTTATCCAGTTCTTGGATCAATTTCAATCCACATCTCAAATATTTTTTATGTTTTATCCTTTAGACATCTTTTTTTCTTTCTTTTCTATTACCACAGTGTATTTCTAATAACTAATCAAGTTGTTGTCTGTCAACTCTTTTCCCTGTGATGTTTTTATTCTTATTTTATGAATATTCCACAGAGACATACTTTAAAGTTCAAATATAACTTTTTCTTTGTTTTAAATCACTGTATTACTTATATAAAGCAAATATCTCCTTTGAAGTATGGAAGGATAAACATTGAGGAACTGTATTTTATCATATAAAGACTACCAATATCAAAATACAGAATTTAATGTTTTCCTAAAGCCATTTTGTAAACACTCCAGCTCCTCTCTTCACTGTCTTCCAACATCCTCATCTAATTTCCATTCCTAATTTTTTGCTTTATCCAATTTTTCAAACATATTGTTTTTTATGGCTGAAGTGCCGTCAACTATATAGTGTGTAAAATGTCTCATTTTTTTGCATCATAATTGCCCTGTATCTGGTTTTCAACTTTTCCCCATTTCAGTCAATTCTGCAGGAAAATTTTTGTTTGGTCACCCTTGCACATGCAGCGTTTTTTCTGTTTTGTGAGTTGTACATACATTCAATTTATTGAAAAACATGGGTAATTGTCCTTTAGTAAAGGTTTTGTCAATTTTACCACCAGCAAGCATCAACTGAACTGTTTTCCTTTCCTTTTCACAGCTTTAGATTTCTCACAAAACTTTAATTTTGGCCTGTTTATTTCTTTCAAGCAATATGGCTTTTCAAAAAATTTACCTTTTAATAATAATTGGTGAATTTTAATGGCTATAATACAATCACTTCAGTGTGGAATGAATGAAATGTAGTGTCAGAAGAAGAAAGGCATGGGGACTGAACCTGGGAATTCCTCCTAAAGTAAGCAATGGTTGATCTCCTGCCATAGGGAGTTTCCTGAATTCAGAGAGGACATTTTCACTACAAAAATGTCAAAGAGCCTCCTGGACCCTAATTCTTAGTCTCAACCATGCCAGTAAATTTTCATTCATTCTACAAGCTGTTGTTGAACTCTGGCATAGGGGCTGGGGCACAAAATCTGAAAGGAAATGGTGTCTGGACTTAAAGAAGTTCCCAGTTTAAGGGTGCAGAGGTTAAGGATCAAAGAAAATACAGTATTTTCTGAATGAGGGTCAAACATGAAGAAACTTGATGTGAATGCACAGGTGGAGGCTGAAGACTAAAGCACTCGAAATTTTAATGGTATCTCTCAGAACACCTCCACAAATACAATTTCTCATCCCTTTTCTTCTCCAAATGTGAGTAAATTAGATTGTGTCCTGCCAGGAGTGATGACTATAATCCCAGTGATACCTATAATCCCAGCAGCTCAAGAGGCTGAGGCAGGAGCCTGAGGCAGGAGGATCATAAGTTCAAAGCCAGCTGCAGCAACTTAGTGCGGCCCTAAGCAACTCAGTGAGACACTGTCTTAAAATTAAATAAATAAGCAAGTAAATAAATAAGTAAATAAATAGGGATACGAATGTAGCTCAGTTGTTAAGGGCCTCTGGGTTCAATCTCTGGTACCAAAAGAAAAAAAGTGTGTCTTTTTCAAATTTGGGTATTTAATTTTAATTGACAAAAGTTGTATATATTTGTCATGGATAACACGATATTTTGAAATATGGATACAGTCTGGAATAGCTAGATTCAGCTAATTGGCATATATATTGCATTGCATAATTAGGTAACATCTTTCTGTGATTAGAACCCTTGAAATCCGTGTCCTAAGGGATTTCAGAAATATACTGTTGAGGCTGAGGTTGTAGTTCCACGGAAGAGCATTTACCTACCATACACAAGACCCTGGATTGGATCCCCAGAACCTCAAATGGAAAAGAAGCAGGAAGAAGAGGAGAAGGAGGAGGAAGAGCAGGAGAAAGAGAAGATGAACAGTGGCAGGTAGAGAAGGAAAGAAGGAAGAAAATGGAGGAAAGTGCACACCATGTTTCTCTGCTGTGCATCTGGTTCAAGTCAAGAATAGCCACATCGTGTAAGCCAAAATGAGAACACTTTTTTTCTCACAGAAACCTTGAATCCTTTGCTTCAGGTCAGCCTACTCAAGAACCAGCCTCATCTCTCACATTCTGTGTTGCTGATGACTTAAGAGTGTATCATGACCTATGTGTCATGGCCTGAATTGGATTCCTTCAGTCCATGTTAGAATTTTAGAGAATATAATGATCTTCACTCCTCCAGCTTCTGCCAGATCCTAGGCTGGGATAATTCCACTATTTGGAGCCTACTCATACATTTTACATCAACGGACATCAAGTCCTAGAGAAGGGAGAGAACTCAGCCAAAATTCTCCATCTAAGTAGGAGCAGAGGGATATTAATTGGAAAAATTTCATGCCTTCCTGCACTCTAGGATGACCCAGGGTGTATCTGGGCTTGGTTCATGGTTTCTCGTGTCTATGGTGAAACAAAGTTATTTCAACTTTTCCTCATTGCTCCACAGGGATCTGTGCTAGAATACTGACACGTTGTACCCAAAGAACCTTACTTGACTTTAAGTGCAACAGAAGCCTGGAAAAGGGAAAGTAGTTTTCCAGGGACATACAAACACATAATATCTATCCTAGATGAAGGGGGGGTGGATGTTAGTGGAAAGAAAACCAGTGAGGATGGGGGCATGCAACAAGTCCTTGTGCATTGGAAGTTGAGAAGATACAAATTCGTGTCCAAAGCAAGCAAGGTCTAAGAGGAGTGATGACTGCTGGTATCCAAATCAAGAGCAAAACTGTTCCTCTCATTGGATTGTGTGGGGTGCATGCGTGTGTGTGTGTGCGCGCGCACGCATATGTGTGCTCATTTGTGCATGTTTTTGTGTTTGTGTGTGTGCATGAGAGAAAGACTTGCAATCAGTGACTGGTGGGTGCACACAGGTGTCTCTAATCCTACAAGACTGGGACAATGTGAAGGGAAAAATGGAAAATACTGGTTCAGGGAAGAATAATTTGAAGGGCAGATTAAACATCCCTAGGCAGACTTGGGCTGTGTCTCTGGTGAGGAATCCTTGTTGGAAAGACTTGCTATAAAATGCAGTGCAAATGATAAGCATTTGCTCTGTGTCAGGCTTTGTACTTGGGCTTGAGAAGCTCTGATGAGAATCCTAGTTTCCCCATATTTTGATCCCTGGAGCACATCTTTCAGCACTGGAGCACTCCATATAGGATCTGAAGCATCACAGAGAAAGTACTAAATAGTCATCAGATGGCTAGGAGCAGCCCCTCTGCCCAGAGGAACCCCAGAGAGAATCTCTTATCCCAGCGAGGGCTCTGCAACTCCTAGGGCTCACTTCACCTGGAGTGCACTCCCTCTACCTCTGAATGGACTCTGTGGAGAAGATAGCGGCTGAATTGAGAACTTTCTTCTTGGTTTAGGCCATATGAATATGAAAATGTCAATCAAAAGGGCAGATAGGCCTAAGTATGTACTCAAAATCTCACTGGCTCATTCCTTGAGATTTGCAGAGGTACCTCTGAGAATGTATAGAATGTCTAAAGATACCAAGTGAGGGAGCCTGACCCTGTGCAGCACTTCTACAACCTGAGTGATTCACCAGACACCTATTGGGGAAATGAGACCAGGGTAAGACTCAGATGGTGCTGCTGGTGGCTATTCTGAGTGTGACTTTCACACAGAACACATGTATTCCTGAGTAGGATGCCTAAAACCTGCTGCAGATGTTTCGGTCCATTCTGGGGTGTGGCACTTCACATTTCAGGAGCCAATGACTCTCACCAATGAAGATTTTGCGCTGCAAAAGTTCCTCGAGTGATTGAATGTTATTGAGAGTATTCAGAGCTTACCTAAGATTGATTAAACAGTTAACTAGGGCTGAAATGTGTGTGACTATAAAATGAGTGAAAACAGGATGTTTGGGGGTGTCTACATCTGTGGCATTAATGCTAGTACTGGAGACATTCCCAGTGTAAGTAAAAGTGCCATCCAGAGAAGAGTGTCAATAGCAATACCATGGCCCATTGCAGGGCCAGGAAACATTCCCACTGTTAAAAACATATGAGAGACTGGGGCTGTAGCTCAGTGGCAGAGCACTTGCTTAGCATGTGTGAGGCACTGGGTTCGATCCTCAACACCATATAAAAATAAATGAATAAAATAAAGGCATTCTAGCTGGGCGCGGTGGTGCAAGCCTGTAATCCCAGCACTTTGGGAGGCTGAGACAGGAGAATCGCGAGTTCAAAGCCAGCCTCAGCAACAGAGGCACTAAGCAACTCAGTGAGACCCTGTCTCTACATAAAACACAAAATAGGGCTGGGGATGTGGCTCAGTGGTCAAGTGCCCCTGAGTTCAATCCCCAGTACCAAAAAAAAAAAAAAAATAACGGCATTCTGTCCATCTACAACTACAAAATTTTAAAAATATATTACATTGTAAAAAAAAAATATGAGAAAGATCCCTCAATTTGTTTGTAGGTGGCTGTTAGATAGGACCCAAACAAATGGAGGGGCTGAGGAGAACATGCGACCCACTGTATTTTATCTAGTTCTATGGCTGTTACATGGTGACTTAGTCTTCTACCCATCATAGACAGTAATACCTTAGGTATTATTTCATTATTTTGTAACATTAATTAGACTGTTGGGTTGATTTTTACAATATAGGCTATTGAACAGTATCAGTCTAATACATTTTCATTGCTGACTCTGTAAGATTAAGTACGAAGAGATTCGATGAGTTTTAAAAGATGTTGAGAAACTGTGCACTTACTGATGATTGACAACTTCTTGTCTAGTATTAGAACTGACTATTCCTTGAAATATTCCTGAGAAAAAAGGAAAGACCAGAAAAACCGATGGGCCAATTTTGTATTTAAGCTTATTTGCAATTACCTGAATTCATTTGGGTACCTAACCATACAGGAAGATAGAAAAGCCTGTAGAATGCATGCGTGCTGCTCAACTTGTTTACCCTCACATAATTTAAATTATGGTAATTGTCCTAGTGCTTGGAGTGGGAAGATGTACAAGACAGTCAGTCTCTCTCCTAGTGATGGGAGTGGAAGTGAACAGTGACTTTTCCCACTGGGGAAAGTCATGGAGCTTACCAATCTACAGTGATGGTCCAGGATTTTGGAGGTAGGGATGTCTGGGGAAATAAGAGATCCCTCCTGGTATGATGCCATCATGGATTTAAATGACAAGTATAAAGGGAAATGAGGATGCAGTGAGCCCAAAGGATAGAAACAAGTGAAAATGCTTGTAATGCTTGCCAGGTGACCAGTGGAAGTGGTCTTTGACCTGAACCACTTGAAATATCTCTCAGCTGTTCCGCACACTTATATGAGTTAAGGAGTAATGTAGAGGTCCCCACAACAATTTTCTCCAGAGCTATTTTATCTGCATACTCCAAGGGCAGAGCCATTGTCAGTTGCTACAGTGTATGGGATCCCCAGTGCTTTTGTGTTGCCCACTTGGAAGGCAATGAAATTTATTGAGTTGCAGCTATTAGTGCTAGGAGGTGGGCAAAGGCTGGCTTTCTGCAATATACCACCCTTGACTCTGGCATTCCAAAACCCAGTTCCCCGGCAATATCATGCTTTGTTCCCCCTGCCATTCTTAAATAGGAAGTGGCTTCCTTTCCTCCACACATCCCAGACTGGTTTCCCAGTGCAAACAACTCTCATAGGGATTTATTTTTATTTTTTTCTCCAGTGGCTCTTTCAGGGGCAAACTTGATGTTATGGCTGCTGAGACACCATGTTAATATTACTACAGGCTCCCAGAGACAGAAAATTCAGGGACTTTTGACTCCCAGAGCAGCGGGATTTACACAACATTTTCTCAAAATGGCTTCTCTCTATAGCCCTGGGAGCATCCCTTGTGAAGTGCAGAGAAAGAATCTCTTTAGAGCCAGCTTGCTATGCAGATCCTAGGGTCCAGTTTGTTCATGTTGTATTTATGCACATTGCTAAATTCTGTGTTAGGGATTGCTCACTTGGATTCTTCCTGTTTCACGTCTAATGAAACAGGATGCAGAAACCAAGTGCCTGCTCTTTGCCATGCTGAGGCACTACTTCACCCTCTGTTCTCCTATCCAAGATCTCTATGGTTCTCCAAGTCTCTGATTATCCACAATTGAAATTCGGTATTCTCCCACATTTGCCCGCCTTGACAAGCAGCTGCTCTTCAGTTGTTTTGATTCTATCTCATGGAGAAGTATGAGTGTTGGGTGCTTCTAAGTAGCCATTTTGAGTCACCTGATCATCAATTTTGATAAGGACAAATTAATCATGGGTCAGTCAGTACTTGTCATCTGAACATAAATTTGTTCATGAAGAATGCCATGTCTAAGGGCTGGGGTTGTGGCTCAGTGGTAGAGTGCTTGCCTTGCATGTGTGAGGCACTGGGTTCAATCCTCATCACCACATAAAAATAAATAAAATAAAGATATTGTGTCCATCTACAAAAAAAAAAAAAAAAAACAATGCCATGTCTATTTCCCCAAATGATTAGAAGATCAAGACAGTTAGGTGCCCAGATCAAAGTCATATATATACTGAAGAGTAAAAGCCAGGATTTGAATCCTGACAAATTGACCCATTTTCTGGTGACACTTGTCTTGGTAAGATCACAAGCATAAAAGACCTCTGTTGGGATGGAAATTTACTTGCTGAGTGAGGATTGATCAGTACTTGGAAGACAAGGGCTTTCATTTTCCTGTTCATAAAAAGAAATAGAGCAATATCTCCCCAGATAAGGACTGGGGGGTGTTCTCTGCTTTCTAGATATATCACCATGAGTCACTTTTTCACATGTGAATGGTCTCCCTAAGGAAAGGGCAGGGTTAGAAAGGATTAAGAAGCTGAAGCCTGAGAAAAGTTTCCTAAATAACTCCTCTACAGAGACTTCTAGGGATTCTGAGACCTCCCAGTGGAAGGACTCTTTGGTTTGAGGGACCCCTGCCTTCTGGGTCTGACATTAAGTTTACCACAAAGACCACCACTGCCTTTGATAAGATCCTTTTCCAGAGGATTATTCATGCTCCTATCGAAACTCTGATATCTTCAACATTCAGGGACGTAGGCTTACATTAGCAGAAGCTGAATGGAAGGGTAGTGTTTCAGAGAGTTGAAATTCTAACTTCTTTATTTTCCCCAAGTATAGAAATGGAGGACTGGAAGTGAAGAGACTTCCCTGAGTTGATTAACAAAAAGAGATAATATCTTTCCTTGTGGTGAAGAAACAGGGATATTTAGGGCAAGACAACCAGTGAACACTCTGTGAGACTGGCACTGGCAGAGGGAGCAAATCTCCCTCTAAGATATAAGGATGCAGAAACCAAGTGTCTGTGAAAAATGGAGAAGAGGGTGGGTTCCAATGGGTCATCACAGCAAAGATACTATGAAGTGAATGAATCCAGCAAGAACCAGGGGAAAAAAAACAAGAAACAATCACCAGTCCAGAAACAATGAGCATAGCTACTACTCAAATTGAGATAATCTAATATCATTTCCCATCAAAAGTAGCCAAGAAACCTTGTGGAAATGACTGATTCCTAGTCTGTGAGAAGAGAAACAATGGACAAGTCTGGAACACCTTTTCATGTCATATAATAATAAATCCATAAAAACTGCCAAGACAGTATCAAAAGGATATATCTAATTGAAATAATTTGAGCATCAATAAAGATAGCAAGTCTAATGACATGAGCCATAATAAGAATATTTTATTTAACTTTCAAAGTTTTATATTTGTTGTAATTAGTTATATACATGATAGCAGAATGCATTTTGATTCATTGTACACAAATGGAGCACAACTTTTCATTTCTCTGGTTGTACATGAAGTAGAGTCACAACACATGTGCAGTTATATATGTACTTAGGATAATGATGTTCCTCTCATTCCACCATCTTTCCTGCCCTCATGCACCTCCCCCTTCTGTCCTTCCCCTTTGCCCAAAGTTCCTCCATTCTCCCCATGCCTCCCCGCATTATGGATCAGCATCTAGTTATCAGACAGAACATTCGGCTTTTGGTTTTTTGGGATTGGCTCACTTCGCTTAGTATGATATTCTACAACTCCATCCATTTACCTGCAAATGTCATAATTTTATTGTCTTTTAATGCTGAGTAATAGTACATTGTGTATATATACCACAGTTTCTTTATCCGTTCATATGTTGAAGGACATCTAGGTTGCTTCCACAGTTTAGTTATTGTGAATTACGCTGCTATAAACATTGATGTGGCTGTGTCACTGTAGTATGCTGATTTTAAGTCCTTTGGGTATAGACCAAGGAGTGGGATAGCTGGGTCAAATGGTGGTTCCATTCCAAGTTTCCTAGGGAATCTCCATACTGCTTTTCATAGTGGTTTCACCAATTTGCAGTGCCACCAGCAATGTATGAGTGTACCTTTTTCTCCACATCCTTATCAACACTTATTATTGCTTGTGTTCTTCTAATTGCCATTCTGACAAGAGTGAGATTAAATCTTAAAGTAGCTTTGATTTGCATTTCTCTAGTTACTAGGGAAGTTGAACATTTTTTTCATATATTTTTCATATATTTGTTGATCGATTATATATCTTCTTCAGTTTCCAAGCTCATTTATTGATTGGATCATTTATTTATTTTTTTTGATGTTAAGTTTTTTGAATTCTTTATATATCCTGGAGATTAGTGCTCTATCTGATGTGTGTGTAGTAAAGATGTTCTCCCACACTGTGGGCTATCTCTTCATATTATTGTTTCCTTTGCTGAGAAGAAGCTTTTTAGTTTAAATCCATTACACTTATTAATTCTTGATTTTATTTCTTGTGCTTTAGGAATCTGGTTAAGGAAGTCAGGACCTAATCTGACGTGATGAAGATTTGGACTTACTTTTCCTTCTATTAGGTGCAGGGTCTGTAGTCTAATTCCTAGGTCTTGATCCACTTTGTTGAGCTTTGTGCATGGTGAAAGATAGTGATTTAATTTCATTTTGCTGCATATGGATTTCCAGTTTTTGTTGAAGATGCAATCTTTTTCCAATGCATATTTTTGGTTCTTTTGTCTAGTATGAGATAACTGTATTTATGTGGGTTTGACTCCGTGTATTCTATTCTGTACATTGGTCTACATGTCTATTTTGGTGCCAATACCATACCACTTTTGCTACTATACTTCTGTACTATCACTTAAGGTCTGGTATTGTGATGCCTCCTGCTTTACTCTTCTTGCAAAAGATTGCTTTGACTATTCTGGATCTCTTATTTTTTCCAAATGAATTTCATGATTGCTTGTTCTATTTCTATGAGGTATGCTGTTGGAATTTTAATTGGAATTGCATTAATTCTGTATAAAACTTTTGGTAGTATGGTGATTTTGACAATATTAATTCTTCCTATCCAAGAACATGGGAGATCTTTCCATATTCTAAGATCTTCTTCAATGTCTTTCTTTAGTGTTCTGTAGTTTTCATTGTAGAAGTCTTTTACCTCTTTTTTTAGATTAATTATCTAGTATTTTTTGAGGCTATTGTGAATGGGGTAGTTTTCCTAATTTCTCTTTCAGAGGATTCATAGCTGATGTATAGGAATGCATTTGATTTATGTGTGTTTGTTTTATATTCTGCTACGTTGCTGAATTCATTTATTAATTCTAGAAGTTTTGTGGTGGAGTTTTTTGGATCCTCTAAGTATAGAATCATGTCATTGGCAAATAGTGATAGTTCGAATTCTTCTTTTCCTATTTGAATCCCTTTAATTTCTTTCATGTCTAATTGCTCTGGCTAGAGTTTCAAGGACTACATTAAATAGGAATGGTGAGAGAGGGCACCCCTGTCTTGTTCCAGTTATTAGAGGGAATGCTTCTGACTTTTCCACATTTAGAATAATGGTGGCCTTGGATTTAGCATAGATAGCTTTTACAATGTTGAGGGATGTCCCTACTATCCCTAGTTTTTCTAGTGTTCTGAACATGAAAGGGTGTTGTATTTCATCAAATGCTTTTTCCGCATCTATTGAGATGATCATATGTTTCTTATCTTTAAATCTATTGATGTGATGAATACTAACAATATTTCTAACAATTGGATATCACTGGAAAATTCTAAGAAAAAACTCAATTTGATAATGACATAATAATGTAGAAGAGTGCATTGTCCTGCATTTCCTATCAAACTGTTCTTCAGGGTGATAAAAAGAGAAAATGTGAGTAGAATAGAATATCAGACATATACACTTTCTAATGATGTATACAGATATAGTCAATGATCACCAATAAATACTAACATCATAAAATAGTGACAATACAACATTATAGGTCTAAAATGGAAGATGTGAACACCATTGCAGATGTAGGGAAGGACATGCATTTAGTCAGACTGAGGACAGAATTGTGTCACTAAGGAAAATGAGTCAGCTAGGGCTGCTTCAACTGCAAATTATGACTCTTTAGTCAAGAAGGTTGACAGACTAGGATCACTGCAGGTAGAGAACCACAAGACAATTGGCTATCTTCTCCCTAATAGCTTTCTGGATCTACTCATTTTGCCCTCACTACATTCCCTTAAAACAGTGCTTTCCAAGTGGCACCATTATATAGAACCTCATGTCATGACCACAGGATGCATCACCACAATCCAGTACCCAAATTTCCATTCCCATACTATGTCAGAAGAACAAAACATGAAAGACATATGTGAGATGTGGTTTGAAATTGATCCAAGAACTGGATAAAAACTGTTTTGCTATAAGGAATATTACTGAGATAATATGTAAGACTTGAATAGACTATAGATCAAATTTTATGAGTTTGCATCAGAATTAGTTCCTTATATTTTCATGATGTAAAAGTTCAAAATGTGTGTGAGTGTATATGCATATAGTCTATATGTACATATACACACATATACATACAGAGGTATGTGTGTACGTGTATGTACGCATACACATACATGCAGAAGATGTTGTTTAGATACATATATGAGATAGACATACACAGAGAGACAGAGAAAGACAAGGGACAGAACGATAAGACAAATATGCCCTATGGGCTAGCATGTGACTTGCTTGGGAATCTGGGTGGGGGATATGAGATAGGATTTCATACTGCTCTTGCAATGGTTCTACAACTGCAATGTTCTTTTCAAATAAACAAAAAATTACTGGAGAATAATGTTACCAATTCCTAGGTGAAAAAGTATAAAATGATATCTACATGAAATTCTTTGGAAACAATTTCATGACAATCCACTAAATGAGAAAATCAACAAGGGAGCTGGGCACGGTGGCACACACTTGTAATCCCAGAGACTCGGGAGGCTGAGGCAGGAGAACCGCTAAGTCAAAGCCAACCTCAGCAACTTAGTGTTGCTCTAAGGAACTTAGTGAGGCCCTGTCTCAAAATATGAAAGGCAGGGGGTGTAGCATAGTGTTTAAGCACCCCAGGGTTCAATCCCCAGCAACAACAGAGACAGAGACAGAGAGAGAGAGAGAGAGAGAGAGAGAGAGAGAGAAGTGGGGGGAGGGAGGGAAGGAAGAAAATCAACAAGTGTATTTTGAAAGCATATTTGAAAAACAAAATCTCTTCCACTGGGGCGTGGCCAGCTGCCTCCAGTGGCAAAGAAAACTCCTCAGAGAACTTAGGCACTCAATGTATTCGGCTTCATCTGGGTTTCCCATGTGTCCCTATTGTACTCTTCAGGATCCCATTCCTTTCCAATGAATGCCATGACTTTAATTTCTACAGCAGACATGCTTCGAGGCTGCGAGTGGAACAACTACTTGTGTAATAACATTCTGGGTGTGATTTTCAGCAATCTTAGCCTTGTGAGTAGAGGAGATGAGGGTTTCCTTCAGGGAGCACGTAGAAGTTTTCAGGTCGTTTATGTCACACGTGAGCTGGCACTTGCAATCCCTGGGACCATCCTTTTCTTTTTAACTTTGTGATGCAACCTAAAAGCAACAAGCCGACTCATTCTACTCGTTAGTTAGTTTGACAAAACTGTTCAAAAGCATCATATGCAAACTCACCGAGAACCTTGCTTCTCAAAGGTAGTTAATTGAGAGTATCTTGTGGTGATATTTTGCTTATCGCTATTGCCGGCTTATGCCATGGACTAACAGTGCTCTGTGTACCACAGGAAATGGAATTCTTGGTGTCTTTAAATCCAACCAGACTTGAAAATCTATATTCTTCAGGAAATCCCAGGGAAACAGAGAAACAGACACAGTGTACATATAGTAAAAAAAAAAAAATTAAAAAAAAACCAAAGAAATCATATCCTGAGATTATGAAGGCAAGCAGATAAAAAGATCTGTGGGTTGAGTCAGCGAATTCAGGACAGCTGATGTATAGTTCCACTCTGAAGGCCAGCAGCCTCAAGACCCAGGCAGAGCTGCTTTCTCAGGCAGGGAATACCCAATATGTCCTCAGGCGGAAGAAATTCTCTCTTATGTTGAGGAGGGTGAGCCTTTTGGATCTATTCAGGTCCTCAACTGACCCCCATCCCCACTAGGCAGGGCTCAGGATGTTGGTATAAATGTTTGTCCTACCCCAAAGGAGCCTCATGGAAATGCCCAGAATAACACTTGACCAGATATCTGGGCACCCCTAGGTCCAGTCAAGCTGACACAAAATTCACCACCAAGAGTTCTGGAGTATTGCTACAGTATGAGCATTTTCCTTCCAAAAGAAAAAAGAGAGAAAAAAAACCCCCCATGTTGAAAGCTTAATTGCATTTGTAACACTATTAAGAAGTGAGATCCTGAAGAGGCAATTAGGGAAGGGGGGCTCCACTCTCACAGCTGGGACTGGCACTGCAAGTTGGGTCCCCTCTAGCCCTCTCTCACCGTCTCGCTATCTCCCATGCGATGACGCAGCAAGAAGCCCCTTGGCAGATGCCACCACCTTGACATTGGACTTCCCAGCACCAGAACTGTGAGCCAACAAATTCCTGTTCATTATAACTTACCCAGAATCGGGTATGCCATTATTTGGCAGCAAAAATGGATTAAGACATGTATGCTCACAGAGTTATCTCACAAAGAATACACGTCGCCTGTAAGCAGGGAAGAAGGAAGCACATTATAGCAAGGTTTCCCAGTTACAGGTTTGTGTGGTATTTTAAATATTTTCCATGAGGATGTGTTCTTTTTTTAATCAGAAAAGGAAGCCACCTCTTTCTCTACCGAGGAACAGATCATGACTCTCCTCAAATTTGACCCTACTGCCTGCAAAGTAGAGGTCTATGTCATTATCCCAGCTTTGTGTCCCTTGAAGATGTCCTGAACACACAGATCCATGTCACCTCTCATCAGTGTCCTCAGTGAGCTTCATGGTTTAGGTGCTCGTAGGCGTAGGGCTTAGGAGGGAAGAGGGCTTGTGCTAACAGCCCAGAAATATTTTGATCACTGTGAGCACAGCATTGAGGAGTGGAAGAAAGAAATGTTCCCCTCACAATTTCCTAGAGAGAAAATAATTTTTAACTGTAGAAAACCATGCTAGATGCTCTCCCATGAATTCCCATGATTCCATCTGGAAAATTATTGTCATTCTGACAGATCTCCCTTTACTTATTTAGTACTGTGGTTGTGCTGGGGACGGGTTCTCTCCATTTGTTTAAGTCCAAAACCAGTTTTTGATGTGGTGAAATATGCATTACGTAAAATTTACCATTTCACATGTGCAGTTCAGTGGCACTAGGTGCAGTCACATCTTGGTGTGACCATCACCATATAACCATGAAACCACAGTTCCCCATTCCTGATACTCCCCATTCCATGTTCTGTCTCTCTGAATTTGGCGACTCTAGGCAATTCATAAAAGTGGAACCAGCAATGTTTGTCTTGTTTTGACTGGCTTGTTTCACAAAGCTTAATGTCTTCAAGGTTCATCCGTACTGCAGCCTGTGTCAGGATTCCAGTCCTTTTTCAGGCTGAATAAGATTCCGAGGGATGCATCACTCACATCTTGTTTATCCACCCATCCGACAATCCACATCCATCATTCCACCTTTTGGCTAGGGCGAGTAATGCTGCCTTGAACGTGGCTGTACAAATATCAGCCTTTGGGGGTATATACCCAGAATATATGGAATTGCTGCATCATCATATAGTAACTCTAGCTGAGCTGTTTCGGGGACTGCCGTACTGTTCTCCATAGTGACCGTACCAGGCTACCTTCCCACTAGCAATGCACAATGGCTGCAAGGTCTCTACATTCTCACCAACATTTGCTGTTATTTGTTGTTTTTGTTTCAGTTTGGGTTTTACTTATTTATTTGCTTATTTTTGGCCGTTGTCCCTCTAATTGAAGTGTTACCCTACCGTTTTGATTTACATTTCCGTAATGGCAAGTGGTACTGGGCATCATTTTCCTGCACTTATTGAGCATCTGTATAACTTCCCTTAGGGGAAAATAAAGGTAAATTCAAACACATTATTGAATGTATGGGTTGGAAATGTTTTCGGTAACTTGAAAATATTTTCTCCCATTCCCTGGGCTGCCCTTTCACACTATCGATAGTGTCCTCTGAGGCACAGAGGTGAAAATATTTTTATCTCGCTTTCAGTTTTGAGAATATTTTCACACATATGGATATCTAGACTGGCGTTTAGCTCCCTCTCAGCCTTTTCCCAGAGTTCCTCCATCCTCCTTGGTTTCCATAGCTGGTCACGGGAAGTCTCCTAGAGGGGCGATTGTGGCTTCTTTGGAGGCGAGGTGCTCTTTTTCTTGATGGTTTTGGAGATTTCTGTTCAGCTCTGCGTTTCCATGGTGCCGTGATGATATGTGAAGGCATGGTTTTCTGGTTCTGCTGGGGTTCACAGAGAGTTTCCTAAATCTGTGGCTCAATATCTTTGGTCAGTTTTGGAAAATTCCCCTCCATTGTGAAGTCAAATATTGCTTCTCTCTCTCCTGTCCTTATGAGACACGAATGAGTGTGTTAGACCTTAATGCTTGAATCCTCAATCCTGTATCCTTAATGCTTGAATCCTCAATCCGTATTCCTTTCCTGTGTGTCTCTGTGCTTCATTCCAGATATTGTATTTTACCTGGGGTCATTTTACCCATTCTTGTCCCTTCTGGTGTAAAGAACTGTGATCATTCATCTTATGGGTCAGCTTGACTGGATCACGGGCCACCTGGACATCTGGTTAAATGTTAGATGGGGGTGTCTGCAAGCGTGTATCCCGAAGAGATGGGCATTTGTATCTGTAGAAGGAATAATGTGGCCTTCCCTGCCCAAGGTGGATAGGCATCATCCAGTCCCTTGAGGGCCAGTAGGAAAAACCAAGGCAGAGGAAGGTTGGTTTTGCCTTTTCTCTGCCTGAGGGCATGAGCTGGAACATGTGTTTTCTCCTGCCCTCAGTGTTCCTGGGTTCTCGGGCCTTCCTCCTCTGCCTGGAGTCTGCCCTATTGACTCTTCAGCACTCAGGTCTTTGATCTGTACCACCAGTCTTCCTGGGTCGGAAGCTTGCAGAGGGCAGATCATGGGTAGTCTCTGCCTCCATAATCACTTACAATAAATCCTACGTATGATTTGTTGGTTCTGTTTCTCTGGAGATTCTGGGCCAATACAAATACAAAGGACTGCCTCCTCTGTACATTCTAATCTCATGTTTGAGCTTGATGTGGATTTACTAATGTATGCTGTACTTTTCCTCTTCCAAACTTTATAACTCTTCCTTCGCCAAATATCCTATGCCATACTAATGGGTTTGTTTTCTGCCAGTTATGTCATTCTTTTCTCTTAGGTCCTTAGACATAGTAAGCTTAGAAGTGTGTTTGCGTGTGTGTGTGTGTGTGTATGTGTGCGTGTTGCGTGAATCCAAGAACTCCAATACCCGGAGCTTCTGTGCATTTTAATTATGGTGTACCATTCCCGCTCACTTTTGTTAATTTCTCATCGCTTTGTAAATCCCTTTTAGAGCGTCCCGAGCAGCCCCAGCGCCCCAGCCAGCCTAGTTACCATCACATCCTAGGAGGAGGAGGCACAGCTGCAAGCAGCGGCTCCTGTCACCATCACTGCAGACTTGAGCAGGGCGACCCAAACCCTTCAGCCTCGAGTCTTGCCCTTCCTCAGGGCTGTCAACACCATGCTCAGCACCCCGCACCAGGGCCAGTGGCCGCGGCAGAGCTGCAGGGAGTGGTGGTGCAGGCTGCCTCTCATTGTTGGCGGCGCCAGCCGGTGGGGGCGCCTGCTGGTTGGGGCAAGATCATCTCAAGGAAAGTTTGGGGAAGAGCAAAAGGGTTCAGTGTAAGAAACGGATGTGGTTTCGTCAACGGGGATGGCACCAGACTGCCAAAAAGAAGGCTAACCCCAGGAAATTACGTCGCAGTGTAGGGAGTAGAGAGACGTTGGAGTTTGATGCTGTTGGGGTCCAGAGGAGAGTGTGGGCGCTGCAGAGGTTGCCAGCCCTGGTGAAGCTTCCAGTTTGAAGCCGTCACTACGCCCCAAAAGTTACCTCCATGGACGCTATGGCTAAACACGTTGTAGGGGGTCCTCCACACACTTGCTAGCAGAATTACCACCACGTGAGTGAGGAAAAGGAGAGGGCAGGCCCAAGGGTGCCGACCCTAAGGCAGATGAAAGTTCCCACCTTACTACCCGCAGAGACCTTATGGCAATGGACCACAGTGTTCAACCCTCCTGTGCAGGGAGAAATGACAACTCCAGGGTGCAGGGGAACAAGGTAGACCGGTGAGACTGGATATGAATCGGTGAACTGCATGTGCCCTGCTCACCAAAGACAGCCCAGAGAGGACTGCGATGAAGAGGATAAGGAAAAGCAGGGACACGAGACCCACGTTTAGCAGCCATCTCCACGGTGGTACTGCTGCAACCCAAGGGCCCGGGCCGACGCCCAGGCAATCCCTAAACCACAAGATGCAGCTGATCCACCAGAGGAGAATTCCCGGGCTCCCCAGGCGCAGCAGAGCCGGGAGGACTCAAGGTCGGATTGCCACCTCTACTGTCATCTGGTTTAGTTACTCGACAAGAAGGGATGAATAGGATATTCCAGCAGTAAGAAATGAACAAAAGATCGGAGCTGAGGACTTTATGTGCTTGCTTTTTGCCCACTGATCAGATAAATAGAAATGCCTGCATTATCTATGCAGCATGTTTATTTTTTAAAAAAATATATCACTGGTATTATTATTTTTTAACCTAAAGATGTCTCTTTTTGATCATCACAAACGTGTTTTTCTTAAAAGACCTTTACCCCCTCAATACACCTTTGTTTAAATGAATATTTTCTTAGTTGTAGATGGACACAATAGTTGTATTCTTTTTTTTATTTTTATGTGGTGCTGAGGCTCGAACCCAGGGCCGCACGCATGCAAGGCAAGCGCTCGACCACAGAGCTTCAGCCTCAGCCCCTCAATGCACCATTAAAGGTTTTGAAATCGTTTTGTGCCTGATGCAGTTGATAGTTTATTGCACGTCATTTTTAATTTGCAATAAAGTTTCCAACTTGAGTTTTCAAAAAGTCAATGAACTGCAAGCAGCTGTTAATAAAGGTCTTAAGCAGTTAAAACCGCACAAACAAAACCCTCCTGTAAATGGTATTTGAAGATTCGGTTGATTTTATTTTCCTCCAGAGCAGATTTTCAGTTGCTACTTCCTGGAGATTGAGGGCAGGGCATTAGCCTTCAGCGATGACCTTAATATGACATCAGAGACTAAGACCTCATGAGCCAACCAAATCCCACAAAGCTGCTGCACACTCACTGTCATCCAGTAGAGCATGGAACCATTACCCTTGGCAGGCTCTGGACTCTTGTTTTGTCAGCTGGGCCTCGAGAGGCTACGAGAAGGACCAGTTTGCACTCAGCTTTCTCTTCACATCTTGACAAACATCTATCAGCCGAAAGCAGGCTGCTATCTGTCTGTATCTCTGAGGGATCTTGGCCTGGTCATATTTCACCAGCTGGCTAGTGATTTGAGAAATGTTGGCTTCCTTGTGGGTACCAGTTTTCTAGGTATCTCAGTGGAATGGACGATCTGAATTACATAAACGTTGCTGGAGGACAGTCATCCAATTCAATACTTTCCCCTTGTTTTCTACTTGTGATTCCATGGCTGCAAACATTGAGGATTGAGTTCCACAAAATCCTGGGTTAATTGCACATTGTTACCTCTGATCTCTGCAAGGTCCCTCCCGTGTTTAGGTTGTTCATTGAGTCCCTTTTACCCACATTACTTTTCTCCTCTGACAGATGTGTAAGAGTCTCAGGAGTTTCATGTCTACAGCTGCATTGGAATATGTTCTTGTAAAATGTGTACCATTTTGTGGGATGTGTGCATTTTGAACCACATACTGGTGCGCTGCGTATCTCATTCTTCTTCCGTTAGGCATTAACCCAGTGATTTGAAATTGCGCTTCTGTGTGGAATCAGGGTGACAGTTTTGCTCTCAGTCGCAATTAAATGCAGAGTTTGCCAGCAGAGTGACTGAAAACCATAGCTGAAACCACATCCACAACTCTGTGTCACATGAATGCTTACTTGTACCTTATGTCACCTGTTGGATGACAGGGGATCGTGAGAATCGCTGTACTGTCCTTCCACTCCACTGTAAATCTACAACTATCCTAAAATAAAGAAGTTTACTTAAATCGTACCTGATCGTGCATTATTAAATTAATTTCTTCTGGAACAGTGACTTCAAAACTTAAAGCAAACCTCTGATACGTACAGAGCTTGAGTGCTGTCACGTTCCTTCATAGAACAAGAAGAAGCCAGAGCAAATGAAAGCCAACAGCTTCTCTTGAAGCAGGCAGGTGACTGAGGTCACAAAGCCAACTGCTGCATGGAAATCTGAGGTCTCGAGGTTCGAACACTTTGGTGTTGGTGCATTCCTAGACAGACTGAAGAGATGGAAAAGAAAATCTGGAAATGGGCTCACACGCACAGGCAAATTTTTAAAATTTTTTTTTTTAGTTGTTGATTGACCTTTATTTATTCATTTGTTTATATGTGGTGCTGAGGATCGAACCCAGTGCCTCCCGCATGCGAGGCAAGCGCTCTGCCACTGAGCCACAATCCCAGCCCTCCACAGGCAAATTTAATGCATGAAAAAGATGATGTCTCCAATCAGTGAGGAAAGATATGGGTTTTGGGGGTGGTTCTGTTTTGGCTTTGGCTTTGGTTTTGGTTTGTGGTTTTTGTTTGTTTCGGTGGTTACAAAAAAAAAAAAAAAAACCCAAAAGCAACAACTGGTGACAAAAACTCTCCCTCTTACCCATTTTTAGGTGTTCAGTAATAATAAGTATACTCATATCGTTGCAGAACAGGTTTCCAAAGCCTTTTCATGTTGCAATTCTGAAACGCTATTCCTATTGAACAACAAGTTCTCTTCCCCCCTCTCCTTAGCCCCTGGTTATCTACCGTTCTGCTCTCCAACTCATTGAACCTGAGTACTCTAGACATGTCATACAAGTTTAATCACACAATGTTTGTGTCTTTGTGACCGGCTTACGTCTCGTCACCTAGCCTGAGTTCCTCAAGGTTCATCCATGTCGTAGCATGTGCCAGAATTCCCTTCCTTTGCAAGGCTGAATGATATTCCCTTCCATATGGACTCGCCCCCCACCCCCCGTTTTGCTCATCCATGCAAGGTGCCATTGGGCTCATGGGTTGGTTTTCCTGAGCAATGCTGCTTCAAACACGTGTCAAGGAGTGCGGATATCTCCTTGACATCCTGCTTTCAAATTGGAGGGATATATACCCAGTAGGGGATCACAGGATCATGTGGTAGTTCTATTTGGCAGCTTTCAAGGATACTGCAGACCCTTTTTCACAATGTCTGTAGTGGCCGGCATCCTCACCAGCATTTCCCAAGGCTTTCAATTTCTCCTCATCCTCTCCAGCACTCGTTTCCGTATTGTGTGACAGTAGTCATCCTAACGGGTATGATGTCAATTCTCATTCTGGGTTAGATGTACATTACCCTCATGCATAGTGACGCCCAGCATCTTTTCCTGGGTTTCTCAGTCATTTGTTTCTCATGCTCAGAGTAAAAGTAAAAGCAACTCTAGTCCTTTGCCCATCTTTTTAAAAACTGGGTTAGAACTTTCGTTTTGAGTTGTGGGAGTTCTTCATACATGTGGACGTCAACCCTTTATCAAACATGTTTATGTGTTTATATGGAAATATTTATATGTTTATATGTTTATATGGTTTATATGTTTATATGGCAACATTTCCTCCCATCCCGTAGTTTGCTTGTTTTTAAAATTTGTTCTTTTTAGATGTACGTGAGGGTAGAGTGTATTTTGGCATATTATGCGTACATGGAGTGTAACTTATCCTAATTAGGACCCCATTCTTGTGGTTGTACATGATGTGGCATTTCACGGGTGATGTATTCATATATGAACATAGGAAAGTTATGTCCAGTTCCTTACATCATCTTTCCTATTCTTATCCCCCTTCCTTTCCCTTCATTGCCCTTCGCCTAATCCACTGAACTTCTATTCTTCCCTTCGCCCCCTCTTGTTGTGTGCTAGCATCTGCATATCAGAGAGAACATCTGACTTTGGTTTTGAGGGGACTGGCTTATTTCACATTGCATGATAGTTTCTAGCTCCCTTCATTTCCTGGCAAAAGTCATAAAGTCATTCTTTTCTATGGCTGAGTAATATTCCATCGTATATATTTACACCACATTTTCTTCATCCATTCATCTGTTGAAGGGCTCCTAGGCTGGTTTCATAGCTTAGCTATTGTTGAGTTGAGCTGCTATAAACATTGATGTGGCTGCGTCACTGTGGTATGCTGATTTTAAGTCCTTTGGCTATAGACCGAGGAGTGGGATAGCTGGGTCTGGGGGTGGTTCCATTCCGATTTTCTGAGGAATCTCTATAGTGCTGTCCAGAGTGGGTGCACCAATTTCCAGTCCCACCAGCCATGTATAAGAGTACCCTTTCCCCCACATCCTGGCCAACATCGACTGTCGCTTGTATTCTTGGTTGTTGCCATTCCGACTGGAGTGAGATGGAATCTCGGTGCAGTTTTAATTTGCATGTCTCTAATTGCTAGAGGTGCTGACCATGTACATTTCTTCTTCTGTGAAGTGCCTGTTCAGTTCCACTGCCCAATTATTGATTGGGTTGTTTGTTTTATTTTGTGCTGTTTGGGGTGTTAGCTTTCTGAGTTCTTTATGTATCCCGGAGATTAATGCTCTATCTGAGGTGCAGGTGGCAACCATAGCTGGCCTTTTTAATCAGTCAATGTGTCCTTTGATGCAGCCAGCATTCCTAAGTTGGCTGTAGTCCCCTTTGCTTGCTTCTCCCTTTTGTGGCTTGAGTGTGGGCTTTTGGTCCTCTCCAACTACATTTGATATATGATGCAAAGTCAGTGTCCAACTTCCTTCTTTGCACATGGTTTTCCAAACACCTTTTGAAGAACTGACTATCCTCCCCCACCGCCTGGGCTTGTGCCCTTTTCGGAGATCCTGTGACCATATAGATGAGGGCTTATTTCTGGTTTCTGTGTTCTATCCCCTGGGCCAATTTCTCTGTCTGTATGCCCTTACCAGACTGCCTGGGTTACTATCGTTTTGTAATGTGCTCTGAAATCAGGAAGTGTGAGTCCTCCAGAGGTGTTCACACACACACACACACACACACACACACACACACACACACACACAGACACTCTGCTTTTATTTGGACGATCATTCAGCTGTTCATCTGCGTCCCCTTTCAGCTTGTCAGACATTTGAGGCAGGCATTTTAAGTTCTTTGTCAGGCTGCTCATACGTCCATGTTTCTTGAAGGTCAGCTCCTGGATGCTGTTTGGTTCTTCTGACTAGCCCATGTCTCTGTTTTGTTGGCACTTTGGTATTGAGGAAGCGACCACCTCTCCCCATCTTTTCATTCTGGCTTGATGCATAGGAAGACTCTCATCAATTGGTGGAGGTTCAATGACCTCTCCAACATTTTCTGATGTCTTGCTTCCTCAGGTGCCTGCCTGTGGAACTGCAGCTCCTAAAGGCTGCTGGCCTGTTTTCAGGGGCTTTAAAGAGCCCAGTACTAAAAGAGTTCTCCTGGTTGCTCTATACTGTGTAAGATAGAGGGAGGGGCACTAGAGCTATGCCAAATTCTGGGAATTCTCCGACACCTTTAAGTAGAGTCTGCTCCTCCTCCTCCTCCTCCTCCTCTTTATCTCTTTTTCTTTTTTCTTTCTTCTTTTTTTTTTCTTTAAACAATTTCTGGCATGCTGTGTCTTCACAATTGATCTCTACGCTTCTCACTGGTATCATGGTCCATATGATTCTGTTAATTCTAGACGCACAGGTTTCTCTATCACCATCACGCTACTGTCACTCCCATGGGGAACCCCTCACTCTTGCTCACACCATGAATGGGTACAAATGGATTGCCGTTCAAAACGTCAACTGTGAAAGCATGTAAGTGTCTCGAGTGTCAATCGTCTCTACCTTAAGGATGGGAAATCTTTCCTAGATGTGACAGAACATCCAGGAGAAGTAAGTCAATATATAGATAAAGTTGACAGAACAAACAAAATAAACCAAAACACCATTCATGAGTTAAAAAGATGCATGACAAATAGGGGGAAAATTTTGCAATTTCCATCAGAGAAAAGAGGTGACTCTCCTAATATATCCCCGAGATATAAGGAAGTGTTTTGAAAAGGAAAAGAAAAGCTGAGTCTCTCTAGAAGCTGGGCCAAAACCATATAAGTTAAGAGTAAAGAAAACAAGAATGACTCTTCACCACGTGGAAATCTTGTGTGACCTTGCTAATGTCAAGAGTTCTGCAAGCTAGAATATACACTAGCACGTCATTCGTTACCCATGAGATGAACAGAATCCAGACTTCTGGCAGCTCTCCTGGTGAGGCACTGGGAAAATTGCTCCTGTCAGATATTGATGGGGAAAGGACAATGCTGCAGGCTTTCTGAAGGGGGATTTGACACTAGTGAGCGAGATAACTTGTGATTTTTACCCTTGAAGCAGCAATAACACATCTACAGATCCATTGCAAAATACAGCGAGAAACATAGTAAACATTATGTCAGTGCAGCTAATGTTTGTAATAGCAAGTAGAGAAACAGCCAAAGCGTCCACCAACATGAGATTATTTGACTACGCTACGGCACGTCCACATGACTGAGTACCGTTCCGTCAATGTTGAAAGGAATAAGGGGTGTCTCTACAGAGCACTATGGAGTGATCCCACAGATATTTATTTTCACTTTTGGTAACTGCTTCTATTCGTGTGGCTTAAGCACTTCACTACATGTGTTCCATTGCGGCTCGCACACCCATTCACTGAAATGACACGGGAGCAAATGCGGCGCTTTTAAAAAAGCGATTCATGCATTTGGCTCCAAACATTTCGTGAGACTCCTTGTAGTATGGTCAATGCCTCCATTCCCTGAAATAACACTGTCCCCCACCTGGTGAGCAAGTATTTGCAAGGATGTGTTTTAAAGTGACAAACAAAAACAAAACAAAGGCAAACAGAGGAGTGTGTGTACCTTATGCAGCACGGACCTAAGCATGAGGAGGGAGAGTAAGAATGTCTGTCTAATGAGAGATTCAAGCGCAGTGCCCAGGTGACACCAGTTGCCCCCATTCCCTTAGCCCGTAAGAAATCTGAGGCACGCACCCCTGTATGGGCTTCGCGAATCCTGGCGTCCCGACCACTCACTTCTACCCACTTCGGCCCCCTCCGGAGGGGCACCTTCCCACATAAGCACTTTTGGCTATTCCCTCAGCTCAATGTTTGTCCCAAGCCTTTCCATTCGAGGGCTTAAAAACAGTCCTTTCCCACATCCATGGGTGAAGCCATTCGTGGTTAGAGACCAGAAGTCACAAGCCTTTGTGTCCGTGCATTGTTAATGGGGCCTGCTCCGGAAGATTGGTCTTCCTGAGCAAGGGTCGAAATCAGTGGAGTGCTGGAGCTGGCTCTCGCTGGACCATAAATGCTGGCTGTTGCATTCTCAGGCTTTTGCAAGCGAGGTATTAAACACAGCCCTTATTAAAAACACAATCACATGAAGTAACGATCACATCCTCTATGTTGAAAACAAAGGCAATGCTTGTTTGAAATTCACCAATCCCTAATCATTCTCCTGCACCTCACCATTATCTATGTTCTTGAGGTTATTTACAGTTATTGTGTCTCAGTGGTGGAAATGCATCTCCTCCCAACTCAGCACTCGTTGGCATCACTTTTGTATCCCACAAACAGCAAATGGGACGACACAGGACATTTCCCCCACCCTCCCCTAACCCCAGGGACCCTGTTGGTAACTCTTCACCTACCGGATGAAATCGAGTCACTCTGTGGACGCTCTGATAAGGTGGGTATGCTCGGGCCTAACTAAAGCTGTGACATAGCACAAGAGAGTCAAGACATAGCTGTTAAAGTGCTCTTTACGGTGATGTTTTAAACCTGTCAGCTGGGGTGGTACGTGACAAAATGAGAAACACAAAAGCACGTGATACTAAACATTCACCAAGGCGTCCTGAGGCTCCCCAAACACACCAGATATGGCCTGTGCTAAACGTCACAGAAATCTGTGTGTGCGTGCACACGCGTGTGCCTCTGTGTGGGCATGGGTGACAGCTGTGTCAAGTCTGAACAAAAGCCCTGCATGTAAAGGGTGGTGAGCCTCAGAAAACAGAAAGGGCCTCACTGGTTGCCCCAACATCCGCCATGTTGTTTCTCTTGTCCTCCCATTTCTCCTGCCCTATCCTCTTACCAAAATATACCTCCTCTTCTACCCAACCCATCACGGGGTCCGTGTTGTGTCTGGGACATAGTTGCATGGTAGGGTCTTGGGCCTTCTCCGGTACTCCTGCTTTCTCCCTGCAGGAATATGGGGAGCCATGTATCCGTCACTGGGGTAGGAGGCGGTTTGGGATCACGTATGCATGTGACAAATCAGGGAAGAAATGGATGTATGAGATGGACTTCCATCTTGTTCTGAGTCCTCAGTGATGTTTGCATGCTTGTTTCTCTACCGTCAGACAGAGAATAGGAGCATCCTGACTGCTCAGGGCCTCGAAATGAAGGAACGAACAAACAAACAAAACACAAACAAACAGCAAGAAGATGAGTGGTAGTAACTAGATGTCATCTCCATCAATCGTCTGAGGTAAAATCGGGGCAGGGAAGGACATAGAGAGGTAACAGTATGGGGAAAAGTCCATGTCCAGGAGTGTCTAGCTGAGCTTCCTCGCCTGCCTGGTGTGTGGGGGGTGGGGTGGGGGGGCAGTTCCTCCATTTCTTTAAAACGTCAGCAGAGGATAGAGGAACAGGTGCAGGGAAGAGACATCTGATCGATTCCTACATGCTGTTACCTTGGGTGAGAAATGAAGGGGCTACGTGCTTTTGAAAAAGCCTTCTGAGTGTCGTCTGTTGCTTTGAGGTCTGAACCCTTCACTGGATGCCTTATAAGAACAAATCACGAGCTAATTTAGAGCCTGACAAAGACAAGGCACTTTCCCTGAGATTTGCTCAAAATTCCCCTGAAAACACTGATGTGAGTCACTTTCCCTCCTTGAGCGGGTTTCCTCGTAGGTCCAATGGCAAGATTGGGGCTGGCGTTGGGGCTGGGGTTGTGGCTCAGTGGTAGAGCACTCGTCTCCCGTGTATGAGGCACTGGGTTCAATCCTCAGCACCATATAAAAAATAAATAAATAAAAATAAAAGTATTGCGTCCATCTACAACTAAAAAGATTTTTTGTAAAAAAAAGAATAATGCTTCACTTGCGGAGTTGTTGTGAGTTTGTAAGTGCTTAGCACAGAGCGAGCACAGAACAAATACGAGGTGGTGACTCTCCCTCATTTTTCATGGGTCCCTCAAAAGTAGGGCCCAGGTCTAATTCGTCTCCCCCCTTAGATCCTTCTTGTCCTGATTGGCTTTGGTTTCCCCCACTGTCAAATTCACCTTGGGTAGAATTGCACTGGTTTTCCGACAGCCAAGGCTGTCTGGCACCGATGTTTGTTGTGGCCCTCGAATAGGGCTCAGAGAGGAAACCCGTGCCGCTGTTCACAAACTGAGCCACTGGACTTAGAAATCCAGACTCCCATCTTCTCTTGAATAAAGCAGTTGGTTGGGCAACAATGAGCCCACCTTCCCGCATGGCAGCCCTTGGCTAGAGCCAAGCAGCAGTTGCCCCTCAGGTAGAGCATGCACTCTCACTTGGCCACAGCCTGTCTGGCCTCGGCTCTCTACTCCTTTACCTGATCGGCCTGATCCTGCAGGCACGGTGATTCATGGCCCTCCGGACGACTGAAAACAGTCTATGCCAGGCAGAGCTGGGAACTTCATCACCCAGTGGGCAAATTTGCTACTCCTTTCCCTCTACTAGCCCCTGGTCTAGCCTTGTGAAAACCCAGCTCTCGAGTGAAGGTAACTCTCACTTTCGAATGTGAACGGAACCAGTCCGTCAGGGTCAGGAGAGTCTAGGTTAGACTGTGGTAACAAACAACCCACATTTCTTAGTGCCTTACAACAACAAGGGTTTATTATTTGTTCACACACACAAACCTAGACGCAAAGTGAAAACATCTTCCTGTTTCCACATGCATGAGTGTGTACATGGGTGCACAGGTAAGTGCACAATCACAAGACACATGAAAACACTGGCATATGAACCCACTCAGAACCCCACTGACAGACGGATTGCACAATCCTGCTTTTATAAGACACATAAAAAGGCCCCAGCATCCAAAGGAATAAGGGAGGGAGGTACAAGAGTACCCGACCTCAGTCAAAGAGTTGCCCCACATCATAAAAAGGGTCTGAAAGCTTATAAAACACCTGAAGGCTTAAAAAAAGACGTTAAGCATTTTGGACATTAAACATTTTGCACATTCAGAAACAGGATACCCAAATAGGCAGTGCTGTGGCGAGGCCTCCTCCTCGGGGCTCTTAGGTCAAGAGGGAGATGCACCCCAGATGTCCGATAGGCAGTGAAACCGAGCTGGCCGGCCTGGGTCGCAGAGGGGGGCTGGGAGGCTGGAGTCCCCTCTCTCCTGCAGGAGCTTCAGAGGGAAAGGAAGGGGGCAGGGTCAGGTCACATGCAGGTCTGCTCCCAGCTCTCCCCTCCCTTTCTGCCCAAGCCCATCAAAGATCTGCCACGTGGGACCATGGCACTGGCCCCTTCTGGGTCTGGTTTCCCCAACCTCCAGTCTCGCCTCCCGCCCCGTCCCACCGGCACAGTCACCAACCCTCTTTGATGCGAGCCTGGGGTCTCTGCATAAGCCCAGAAACAGCGAGGTCAGAAACAGTGCCTGGCTCTGCACCGCCCACGCTTGCTGGTCTAGCCTCCCAAGCCCAGCCTGCCAGACATGCGTGATGGGCAACCTCTCCAGCTCCATGCCCCCCTCTTCCAGCAGTCTGCTCACACACCATGCCCCACCCAGCGTCTGTCGTGCAGCATTGCCCAGCCTTCCCTCCCGGGCTCCCTAGGTGCTAAAGCCTCCTCTGAGCTCCTCCGGCCCTTCCACCCTGGGGCATGTCACCGACATTCAGCTGCAAAACACAGCTGGGGAAGGCATCCAGCCTCCACGTCCAGACTGTAGTTCCCTGACGTGTCAGGGACCCGACCTCCTTCCAGATGAGAGGCCCTAGTCACCTCGGTATGCCTCCCTCCCCAGACTGCAGCACACTGGAGGGGACTGGGGAGAGGGTCTTGGGCTGGGAGGCAGGAGACCCCGAGCTTCCACTTGATACACTGAGCACCAAGGCAGGTCCCTGCCACCCTCAGGGTCTTGGTGCTCTTGTCTCCCCACATCAAGGCCCTGGCCATTTTCCATTTTCCATTGCCTGGCCCCAGGGACATTCGACCCACTGACCCTGGCTTCCCAGTTAGAACCAGCTCACCACAATGTGGCCCCACCTCCATTTCCCAAGGATGCCCACCTCGTGTTCACCCTTCAAGGAGCAAGCTACCTGGTGGGCTGCAGGCCTGGTGCAGGGACTCGGGTGGGTCCCAAGAAGAGTTTTTCAGGGCCAGCAGAGCCTCGGCAGCCTCCAGCTTCCGCTGCCACTCCAAGGCGGCAGAAACCGCAGCCTGGTCGGAGTCATTGGGGACCTGCAAAGGAAAGGGGTGTGAGAGCATGGGGGCTGGGAAGCCACACCTCCTCCCACCAGGACAAGCGCCCCTTCAGCCCCCAGTTCCCTCGAGCCCCCACCCCCACCCCCGAGGCCTTCTGCTCTTCCCGTCCACTAAGCTCAGCCCCTCCCAGGGTTCTGGACCCCACTTCTTTCCCAGGACCTGTGGCTGCAGTAGAAGAGGGTCAAGGGTGGCACAGGGCTGGAGGATCAGACTTGAGCATCTGGAAACAAGGAGAGGAGAGGCCAGGGGATTAAACCCTCTGGCGGACACGCACCACCAGTAGACAGAGAGGGCGGGACTTTGCAATATCAGGACATGGGAATCCGAATGACCGCGGGGCCATTGGTCCTTGTGGCTTGGGCAAGTCCTTTCTCCCGCTTGGCCGGTTTTCCTTGCTATACGCCCTTTTCCCCAGACACAAACTCCTACCGCCCTCCCCCGCCACCCCACCCCCACCCTCAGGCCACAGCAAAGATGATGGGCATCACAGGTGTCTGGGTTTTCATGTGCAAAGCACCTGGGGAGATGGGATTACTGTTCCTTTCTCAGGGCTGGCTCTTGCCTCCACCTCACACAATCCCCATGGGTCTCAAAGGACAAGCCTGGCTCATCTCCAGGAAGCCTTCTCTACTGGCCTCCGGACTTGCCCCTGGGCTTCTGTGGCCTTCACCATCACGTCCCCGTTTTCCGGCAAGAGGAGCAGTTCCCCCGCCCATCTGTTTCATGTGCAACAACAGGTCCCGGCATCTTGCAGTCCTACTGCATGGCAGGCCTCCTGCTAGTCCTCTTTCCAATGCTGAGGGTGTAGGGCATTTCCCCAGCACAACGGGAGTCATTTGTCCGAAATATCAAAGGGCAAGGCTGGGAGAGTCCTGACTTTACCCTTCAGTCCGAGAGGCTGGCTTCCCTTTCTCCTCTCCCTTCCACTCCCCCCTGCCCTCCTTCTTCTCATCTTCCCCTTGCCGCTCCTGCCTCCCATGGCCCCAAGCACGAGTTGGGGCACACAACAACGCAAGGCACGGCTGGCTCCGTGGTCCTTGTTCTACTCACATGCTGGGCAGGACAGGGGGCCCGTGGAGCTCCCCAGAAAGAGAACCTGTCAGCTGCTGGTCCAAGGTCACCGGAGCATAGGGCACAGAAGGAGGTTCTGGGGGCCCATTGAGCGGCTCAGGCCCTTGGAAGCTCTCCTGCAGGGGCAGAGATCACAGAAGGGAATCGGGTACCAGGCCAGCCGTGGAGAGAGAAGGTATGACCATGTTTGGGGACAGAGACAGGAGCCCAGGATGTCAGGGCTCCGAAAACCTTGAAAGACCAGCCCGTCTTACCTTTTGTTTTACCACGGGGGATACCGAGGCCCAGGGACAAGTGATTTTTCCCAAGGCCACACAACATAGTAAGTCAGTGGCAGGGCTGGAGATGGAACCCGTGGCTTCGGGACCCAGCGGTGGCTGCGTGGCAGCCTCCCCGACTGGCAACAGTCTCTCCTTACCTCCTGCGCGGGTGTGCAGGGGAGGGTCTCAGCCTGGGTCACAGTGTTCTCCTTCCCGGCTGTAAAAGACCAGGGACAGCTTTGATGAGACGGCCAGACCCACCACCACCCTGGCCGGATCCCCTTATGCCCCGGCCCCACTCCGAGGTCGCATCTCGCCAGGGGCCTTTTTGATCCACCAGACCTGTCCTTCCTACAAACACTCGGCAGATAATGTGAACGGGCCATGTCCTCGGACCAGCGAAGGCCCAGGGACTCCTAGTCACGCCGTGATTTGGTGGTAGGACTGGCCACAGAGCCGCTCATGCTTCCTCCATCCAAACTCAGACCCCGTCCCTGGCGGGAGACCCTACTCACTGGCGATGCCTGCTTCGAGGGCCAACTTCTTGACATGGAGGTGAGATCTGGGGGCCGCAGCCATGGTCTTGATCAGTCCTTGAGCCAGGTGCCTCTTCAGTCGTGCCCCCCGCTCCCTCTTCAAGGCACTCAGAGCAGGCAAGGCCCTGCGCTGTTCCCTAAAGTGGGGGATAGAAGGCTGAGGGTTAGTCGCATGCAGGGGAGGCCTGGCCCCTCCCCTTGTCAGACACCATACTCACGAGAAGAAGGCACAATTGTGACACTCGCAGGCCCGGAAGAGGCAGAAATGCTTTTCGCCCCTGATTTTGGTAGTGATGCCATGGTTGTGGCAGCGGTCACAGCGACCTATAGCTCTTCTGGGGCCAAGTTCAATCCCCCATGGGGCTCCGGTCTCACGCCCTGTGGTACATTTGGAGTCGGAGGGGCAGCAGGGCACAGCAGGTATGTCTTTGGGTTCCATGGTTCTAGGGTCAGGAGCGGAGGTCAGAATGGCCACACCATCCCCTAGCCCTAAAGTACTCGCTCTGCGAGTACTTGGAGAACCCCATCTGAGGTGGCTGGATTCTTCTTCTCCATCCTGCTCACCACTTGACTCAGTTTGCCCTCCCTTCTTTCCCCATGGCTCTCTCCAACCTTCACCCCGACCTCCTTACTCATGTAGCCTCCTCCCCAGGAAGCCCTGCTCATGTGTCGCCTCCTGTCTGCAACCTCTTGGCACGGGTCCCTTGCGTGTTCAAACTGATCATGATTCTCCTTGCTTACCTTCACTCTGCCATGCATCCCGTTTTCAGGCACACACATGCACACCCACGTCCCCTTTGGGACAGTTGCTGCAGCCCCTTTTTATGCACCATCCATCCCATGCTCTGCTAAACCAAACCGTTATTATTCCTGGCAACTCCTTCCACATCCAGTTGTCTTCCTAACCTCCTGCATTCATTCCCTCCCCACACAGGATCTTACGCCCCCTGAGCTCAACTCATAGCCTCATGGATGCCTGACATGCAGTTTCCTCCTCCCTCACACTCCATTCTGGTTTCTCTTGCACCCCACCTTCATCTGAGGTATTCCCCTGCTCACCCTTTAACCCGATCACCCCTCTGTGCCCCACGAAGTCATGTCGTTCTCCCGAACCCATGACCCTCTTTTGGCTATTATTTTCCTTTACCCCTTCCTTCATCCCCAACCTTCTCCATTCAACACATGTTTGCTGAACCCTCTATGAGGTGCCAGGTCCTGTCCTAGCCAACAGGCAGCCAAGCCCGTCTGGGCGCTAATTTTCCTCTGGGACCAACACACCCGTTCTGCTTTCATTCGAAGCCATGCCTGATCTCCACAGCTCCCCGCCAATCTTCCACTCCCCTCTCCACATTTCAACAGTTGTGCTCGAGCCCGCGGTCTTCCCCTCCCTGCCTCCCCACAGCCCTCGCCCGCCACTTGCCCCCTCTGGCCTCTCCAGAGAGCGCCATTGGCCTCACCAGCCCAATCATTTCGTCCTGCCCCACCTCAGAATCAAAGGCACGGGCATTTGCCCGGCCCCAGGGGCCAGATTTCAGGGACCGGGGTGCCAGGACAAGGGATCCTCCCCAAATGGGTTCTGCCGGGGGGTAGGTGTGGGTGGGATCTCAGGAGCCGATGGGTTCCCCCGGCTGAGGTGGAGGAAAGGGGAAGGAATTGGCGATCTCGAGTGGGAGGGAGGGAGAGAGGGAAGATATCGAAGAAGCATCGAGAGGGAGGGTCATATTCCTGATGCCAGCCTGTGGTTACCCCAGCCTCCAGAAGGTCGGGACTGATCAGTAGCGGCAAGAGTCCTGAGGGAAGACTCAGGGCCCTCTGCTGCTCCTGCTCCCTCTCCCTTTCCCGCCTTTCCACAAAGGCCAATGAGCTTCCAGCAGGGCCTTCTACCTCCCACCCCTGCGGCCTCTGGCCAATGAGCTTCGAGATCCTCTGATGCTCCCGCAGGACGCATTGCGCCCCCTGGCCTCCTAGTGGCTTCTTGCACTCGCTTCCCTGGGCCGACCAGTCGCTCCCAGGGCGGGGTTGAGCTTTGTGCTCCCTGCTGCTGTTTCCCAGACTGCCTCCCTTTGGATGTGACACAGGTGGTTTGCGTGCGTTTTTAACTCCTTTACTTGTCATGCTGTCATTTCCCTTCTAAAAATGCGGCACGCACTTGTCGGCTAAGGCAACGCTACATCTTACTCATCATGCCCAAACACATCTTTGCTGTTCTGTGTCTTTGGCTCTTCTCTGTAAATGCAAGTCAAGCTCCTCCTGTCAACTTCCCCTGGTGTGCACTCACTTGCCACAGATTGGGGTGGCATTTTTGACGGAATCTATGGATCAACTGAGGGGGTACTGAGAATCTGTAGGATGTCCATCCTTCTCACTCATCCACCAGGAGGGTCTCTCCACTTCTGTGGGTCTTTAACGTGTTCATCTTTCAGGCTCCTTTCAATTTTACCTTTTGTACATTCACATCTCTTGCATCATTTATTGTGTTTACCCCAGGATGCTCTAGAGTGTTGCTCTTCTGGTGTCTGGTACCTGTTTACAATGACAATCCTTTGCTGGATCCAGACAACAGAAATGCATCTGAATTTGTAACAAGAGTATTGATCTTAAAGTCAGCCACCATACTGAACCCTATTGTATCTCCACATTCCGACATAGGTGTTCTGGGATTTCCCAGGAATCTGTGAGTAGTGGGAATTCAATTAATCCCATGGGTTTCCTACAGCACCGGCTTTGCCACCCAGTGCAATGTCTAACAGACGCGACCAATTTGGGCTTCTACGGATTGCTCCTGATTTTAAAGACACCATTGCCAGTGTTTTCATATAGAAACAGTCTCCTGCATTTCCCCCTTCATTAGGTCCTTCTTTCCTTCCTTCCTTCCTTCCTTCCTTCCTTCCTTCCTTCCTTCCTTCCTTCCTTCCTTTTTCCCTCTCTCCCTCTCTCCATTCTTTCCTTCCACTTGCCTCCATTTCTTTCCTTTTACCACATTCAGGAATGTCCCTTTCATTCCTCAGTTCAAAATTCCATCCTAAAAACGCAAGTAGATCCTGCCTGTGTGGAAATCACCAAAGCAGTAGTCATTTAATCCGTGAAGACATTGACGGACATGGATAGGTTTGTCCACAACCTGGAGCAAAATCTCCCTTACAAATGACAAAAGTATAAACACCATAAGGATATATCACAGCAAGTTTTCAAAAACTTAGATGTGTGCATCTAATTAGCATCTAGAGCAAGCAACCCAATGACTGCATTAGCAAAACAGATCTATCTTATGTGCCCCTTCCATCTTTAGTGTTCTAATGTTCTGCCAGCTTTGCATGCCTAGGATAAAATGTCACTTAGCTATAGTTACATTATCTTTGGTTTTTGCTGGGTGGCTCAGTTTGCTAAAATTTTGTTTAGGATGTTTGTGTCTTTTGCTCATGAGGGAGATTGACGTGATATTCCTTTCTCTGAGACTTGTTCCAGAGTCAAGGTTTCAGTCTCAGAGCCTGAGGTTGGGAACCATCCCTCTTCTCCATCTGACAGTGTGTGTGTGTGTGTGTGTGTGTGTGTGTGTGTGTGTGTGTGTGTATGTGTTTATGTTTGGGGTTAACTGTTTCAAAACTTTACTAAGAATTGTTCAGTAACACATCTGGGTTGTGTTTCCTTTACTTAGAAGCTTGTATCCTTTTAATTTCAAATACACGCAAATAGAATATATACACACCCTACAAACAATCTCCAGGTTCATTACACTAAACCGGTGGAACATGGAACATGAGCTTGCACCAGATTCCCCTACACAGCTTTTCAAAACAAAGGTCACAGCCAAGTGTGGTAGCGCACACCTATATTCCATCCCAGCAACTCAGGAGGCTGAGGCAGGAGGATCCCAATTTCAAGCTGGCCTGCGCAACCCAGTGGGGCCCTAAGCAACACAGCGAGACCCTGTCTCTAAAGAAAATGTAAAAAAAGGGCCGAGGATGTGGCTCAGTGCTAAAGCACCCCTTGAGTTCAATCCCCAGACCCCCCTCCAGAAAAAGACACAAACAAGCAAAATAAAAACACAGATCACCGAGATCCATTTTTGTAGACTCAGTCTGAGATGACAAGATCTAGGGTAGGACCCAGAACACATTCTTTTAACCATTCCCCTGCTGTTTCTTCTGCTGCTGAGGGCCCACATAGAGAGTCACTGCACAAGAGAGGATAACATAAGGTATTTTCCATTACCTAGCTCTCAGCTGCAACCACTAATAACTCAGGGCCAATCTCAGTTCATACATACCCCACCCCCCATCCTCCTCCTGATTACTTTCAAGCCAATATCAGGCATTACCTTACATGATTTGTAAATACTTCAGTATGTGAATCTTGATATGTGAGACATTTTTCTCAACTTCTCATTTGAAGACACACAGAGTTGGAGGGAGAATGCAGTGAACATCCTTCACCTGGATTCCCATAGTCTTATTGCTTTCTCTCTCCATTTTGTTGTTGTTGTTGTTTTTGTCATTGCTGTTTTGCTTAACTAATCAACACCCACATACTGCAACACGTATGTCCTCTGGACTACGACATACCCATATGCAACCACGGCACCATTATCACATTGAAGAAATTTACCAATGGTATGGTGGTATTATCCATGTCTATATAAGGTCCATATATAAATTTCCCTAGCTGTCTCAGTAGTATTTCTTTTTACATATTTTTTTAGTTACAGATGAACACAATACCTTTATTTTAATTATTTATTTTTATGCGGTGCTGAGGATTGAACCCAGTGCCTCACACATGCTAGGCAAGTGCGCCACCACTGAGCCACCACCCCAGCCCCCCAGTAGTATTTTTGAGAGATTATTTTGAGGACCAATGATGGATCAGGTAGCATGCACTTCACTCAGTTGTCATGCCTCTACAAAGATGATGGTGAAGTAAAGATATTTCTTGATAATGGACAAACTCAGAGAAATTATTGTGGGCCGACCTTCCCTGTGAGAAATATCAAAGGGAAATCTCAGAAAAAAAAGTAACTTGATTTGCTCCCCATGATGCAATAAGAGCACCACTGAAGGAAACTGTGTCAATGTTAATAAAAGGCTGCATGAATGCACTGTGGTTGGTAACGCTTTTCTTCCTGTGTCTGGTTTAAAGGGCAATTGTTGCATAAAGCAGTTGTTATATAAAACCGTCTGGGTGGGCTTTATGTGTATAAAGAGGTAATTTTGTGCCGGTGACAGCAGAAGGGACCAGGAGGGTCTGGAGCTTTATACAGTCCGGGTTTTGTAAAATACTGCAAATAAGTTGGCATTCATCTGAACCAGGTTCATTTAAGTTAAAATGTGAGTTGTCACCGGTGGGGCAACCATTAAGAAAATAACTCAAAAATATGATAGGGAAACAATCAGGAAATGAAAAGCGGATTCTGAGAAGATGCCCGATAATGACTAAAGAACGCCTGGGCAGTGGGATGGAGCAACACAGAACATAAGGGAGAAAATAGAAAACTAGCAGGTTTCAGTCCTACTGTCCAGGTCATTATTCTAACTATAAACATATTGAACACCACACTGTAAAACAAGATGCATGAAAGACATGACGGATATATGTCTTATCCACAACAGACCCACTTTAGGTTCAGAGACACAAGTAGTGTGAGTGCTGAGGGATGGAAAATAATGTTGACACTGGAAATCGTGTATTTATGACAATATTATGTTATTGTACATGAGGAATCTAAAAGACATGAATTCATAGAAGCAAAAAGTACTGCAGTGGTTGCCAGGGGCTGGGAAAAATGTAGAGCTGTTGTTCAAGGGTTACAGACTTCCAGATATGAGATGAATAAGTTATGGGGATCAAATGTACAATGTGGTCACTATTCCATATGTTACATACACATTTCTATGAATACATCAGATATCGATACATGTTATATGTGATAGATACATAGTACGGGTTTTATCTATCTATCTATCTATAAATGTATGAACTGTACATTTATTTGTCCATGTACCATTTATACATTTTATATACACTTAGAGTATGTTATGGGGTCACTGTGGGGTGTCCCCCAAAAGCATGGGTGTGAGACAACGTGAGAATGTTCAGGGGTGACATGAGGAGATTATGAGAGTTGTAACCCAATCATTGGATTAATCCACTGATATGGATGGACTGGGTGGTAACTGAAGGCAAGTAGGTTATGGCTGGAGCAAGTAGGTCAATGGTGATGTGACTTTGGACTTTACATTTTGTCCCTGACGAGGAGAGAGCTCTCTCTGATCCCTTGTCACCATGTCCTGAGCTGTTTGCTCTGCCATGTCCTTCCGCCCTGGTTTTCTGCCTCACCTTGGGCCCAGAGCTATGGAGACAGTGGACCATGGATGGAACCCCTGAAACCGTGAGTCAAAATAAACTTTTCCTCCTCTTAACTTGTTCTTGTCAAGTCTTTCAGTCATGGCCGTGAAAAAACAGACCAAGGGAGAAGTTGGTACCAAGAAGTGAGGTCGTTGCTGTGACTAACCTGACCATGTGGTTCAGAAGCCTTTGGAACCGATTTGTGGAGAGGGAGGAATTTTGGATAGTTCAGAGATGCAAGCTGGGAAAACGTGTAGAATGGTGTAAGTGGAGCTTAATCAGTGATTCTGGTGGGAGCTCAGAAGTCCAGAATGCTGAGAGGACTGAGGACAGCAAAGATGGGCCTCCTGAAGTTTCAGAGGAGGAGGCCCCTATTGGAAATTGGACTAGAGGCCATTCACATTCTGTTCTAGGAAAAAAGTTGTCTACATTTTACTCATGTCCTGAGAGTCTTTGTGAAGCTGAATTGGAGGGTGCTGGATCTGTTTGCAGGGTGCAAGACATTTTCAGGCAGCACTGCATTCAGGCAGTTGTGGGGATATAGCTGGTGACTTTTATCCAAGTTCATTGTCACTATCAGGAGGAGAAGGCATAGCTGACAGATTTGACAAACACTCAGTTCATGCGGAACACTGTGAGTAGAACTGGGGCTAAGAGATTCCAGACACCAAAGAAATGCTACGTACTTTACCCAGAGAAGATGGGAAAGATGGGCCCAGGGCAGCTCAGGAATTGGCAAAACCACACCCTTCTCAGGCTCAAGAGTATATACAAGAAAAACTTCCTTTGAGAAGAGATGATGGAGACACTCCGCTTGCCCAGGACGGAGTAGGAAGACTACGTTTTCCATGCTCAGCAGCACAGGCACTCAGAGGCCATTGCAGACTTGGTCCCAGGAGGCTTGGCTACTGCTGGAGATGGTGGCAGACCTTGGCCACGAGGGCGTGGTGCAGGTTCTGCAGGAATGCAGGATGCTGGAGTTTTGGGGCTCTCGGGGGCTTCCACTGAGATTTCAAAGGAAGGCTTGGGGGACCAGGCAAAGGGTAGCAAGGTCAGAGTCCCTGCAGTCAGTCCCCAAGAGGGCCATGTGTGAAGATTTTAGAAGGAGGCCAAAGGTGCGGTGGAGACCCCGAGTTTAAGAGATGCCAGTGACATGGGACATCCACCGAGAAATGCATCAGAAATCAAGCAGAAACCAGCCTAGAGAGCAGCCACGTGGGCTGCCATGAGCAAAGCCATTGGGCCAGAGCTACACAAGTCCTTTAGAGAGAACATCAGGATGCCAAGTGCCCCACATGCTGAAGCTGAGGCTACAGGATTGTTTGCCGGGCTGGATTTCAGTATCACCTGGTCCCGTCCCTGCCTTCCATGCCCTTATTCCTCCCTTGTGGAATGGAAAGGTTTACACTGTGCCATTATATATTGGATACACACAACTTTCATTTGATCTTTACTCTCACAGCTGAGACTAGACTGTTGGGTAACACTGGAGCCTTTGAGATTCTGGGGACTGCCATAAGTTGACTGAAACCATGGTGCATTGTGAGATGGGCACGAGCTTTTGGGGGTCGGGGTTGAATTCTACGGTTTAGATATGAAGTATCCCCCAAAAGCTCACATGTGAGACAAGGCAAGAATATTCAGAGGTGAAATGATGAGATCGTGAGAGATATAACCTGATCAGTGGATTAATCCACGGATAAGGAGTAACTGGGTGGTAACCCCCGGCAGGTAGGGTATGGCTGGGGGAGTAGGTCATTGGGAGTGTGAATTTGGGGTTTACAGTTTGTCCCTGGTGAGCAGAGCTCCCTCTGCTTCCTGGTGGCCATCTCCTGAGCTGCGTTCCTTCCCCATGCCCTTCTGCCATCATGCTCTGCCTCACCTCTGGCCCAGAGATATGGAGGCGGCCATCCAGGGACTGAACCTCTGAAACCGTGGGTCAAAAAACACCTTCCCTTCCCTCAAGTTGTTCTTCTTGAGTCTTTTGGTCACCACAACCAACAAGCTGCCTGAAACATAGTATGTCGTGTCATTAATAAATAACATGTGTAGAAATTGTAGTACATCCACTATTGGGTACCATTCAGCCTTTCAAAAAGACATTCTGTATTTGGGACAATACACAGACACCTGGTGGGCATCGTGCTGAAGGAAATAAGGCAGAAACAGAAAGAAAGATACCGCATGAGCACAGTTTAATGTGCCATCTAAAAATGGTCAAATACGTTTAGGCGGAATGTAGAATGGTGGTCCCCAGGGATAGGGAAATGGGAGGGACTGGGCAAAGCATACACAGTTGCAGTTCTGAAGGATGAATCAGTGTAGAGATCTAACATACTGCATGCTGACGATCATTAATAGCTACTAGAATCATACTAAGACAGTAATTCCAGGTGCTCCAAGGGAATGGAGCCAAGATAGTGTGCTGACATTCTACCTCACTCTACCATCCTAGGGGGTTCCAGGATGCAGGTTTTTAAACTGAAGGTGTTAAGATGGTGGACTAGAGGGAGGCAGGGTCTCTCACAGGTCCGTGACATGGGTCTCAAGCAGCAGGAATACTGCCTTTCTGTGAGGCGGGTGATAAAGAGACTTCACTGATACTCAACTTCGGACAGAGAGCCATGGAGACTGGGAAATCTTGAGTGAATCAGACAGGGAAAAGGAACAACAATGGAGCTGAGGTTGTGGCGGGAGCGGGGGACATCAATACACAAGGCCAGAAAAGGCTGAGAAGTGCTACAGAGGGTGTTGGCGTGGAGAATCCTGGGACTGGAGGGGCATCCTGCCCTGGGCTGACATAAAGACTACTCGGCTCATTAAAGTGGTGCACGAAAGACACTCCAGGTCTACAAGTTGTGCATGGGGAGCCAAAGCAGGGGCTAGTTGAGGACATCCATGTTGCAGTGGCACCAACAGAGACATAGAATTCTGGGCTGAGTCCAGTCTAGGAATCCAGCAGATGCCAGCACAGGATCTAGACTGAGCCTAGCAAAGCTAGAGAATTTCTGGCACAGAGAGCATTCTGCCTGAGGGTAATATAGGTCAGGGAGATCTGAGAGAGCCTGCCTCTCTCCCCATTTTTGAGTCTGGCAGCAGCTGTAGAACTCCAACATGCAGTCGAAAGGGATGGAGCTTGGAGGTATACCCTGGGAGACCAGAAATGGCAGTATCCAGGAACAACAGCAGCAGCAGCAAAGGATTGGCTCCTTCCGTCCCCCATCCCACGAGTGGAGCCCTGAAGAGACTCCTGGGGTACAGTCCTTGAGGTGCATTGATTTAATAAAGACTAACAACTCCCAGGCAATAAAATACCTGGGGCCATACTGGATCTGGGCCCCACCCCCAATAGCTTCATCTACAGAAACTTATCTCACACCACCCAACAGCATCTATCCCCTGGGAGTGGAGCCCACAGAACTTTCCACTCTACTCCACCCCACAGCATTCTGTGGACATGGGAAGCAGAGAAATGGGAAGGCAGTTTGGCAAAGACAGTGAGCATATACTCTCACTGAATATTTTTGGTTGTTGTGTTGGTTTCTTGGCTTGTTTTCATGTGCACTGATAGATACACGGACATTCTTATGCATACAAGTTTTTTCTGCTTTCTCATTTGTAACATTTCTTGAAGGTACTTATTGATCCTTACTCTGTTTGGGGGTTAGTATATTTGAGTTTGTTTTTTTATTGTCTGTTTCACATTTCTGTTTCCCTTGTTTCTCTCTCTTTTCTCTTGCTAACAGCCAAACTCGAATGTTCTCTCCTGCACTCTACCTTTAACTTTTTTACTTCTATTTTCTCCTCCCCTCTCATAAACAACACATTCTATGTCACCTCTGCATCTGCCCCATTCAACTTTTGAAACTAAAAACCCTTTTCTCTCCTCCGATCTCTTCTTCTTCCTCTTTATTTGCTCTATTCTTTATTTCTCTTAACAGTAATTGGTTTAGAAATCACCACGCCCCACCGCTAATGTTATAACAACAATTAATACCTCAGAAGTCATAGATAACATCTACTGTTTGATTTTATGCCGGACATGATTCATGATTCCTTACTGCCTTTATTGATAGAAATTGCTGCTCTTACCATTTGCGTGTATTATGTCAATTAACAATGTGGATGTGATAATAGCACTTAAGTACTTAATTTAGTAGTATACAGTGCATGCAGCATTGATTGCTGTCCTTTGGCTCCCTGAAATCCGTGAGGCACAGTAAATCTACCAGATGACCAAAAGCTCAAAGAATAGAGGCCCTGCTGCTTCAGATCCATTTGGATAGATGGGTAGACACACAAACAATACGCAAAAGCAAGAGAATGAGCCAACTCCAGCAAACCAGAAGGACTCTAAAACAGACTCCACAGATACCACAGTGGAGGAAATGTCAGAGAAGAAATTCAGAAATTTGTAATTAAACTGATCTACAAGGGAAAAGATAATGCAAGGACAACAAAGTACGCGATCTTGAAAATAAAGTTGATCATGGAGAAATGATGTTAAGGAACCATGAATAGAATTTTGAAGAAATATGGGATACCACTAAAAGGCCAAATCTAAGATTCACAGGGGAAGATAAAGGCTCTGAAGTACAAACTAAAGGAATGCACTATCTTTTCAATGAAATAACTGAAAATTTTCCAAATCTTAAGAAATGGAAAACCAAAGACAGGAGGCTAACAGGACTCCAAATATACAAAATTACAACAGACCCACTGCTAGGCACATCATCATGACAATGCCTAGCATACAGAGTAAGGACAGAATTTTAAATGCTGCTAGAGAAAAATGACTCTCACATTTATAGGTAAACCAATCCGGATCTCAGCTGTTTTTCCAACCCACACACTAAAAGCCAGGAGGTCTTAGAATAATATATACCGAGCTCTGAAAGAAATTGGATGCCAACCATGCAAAATTAAGCTTCAGATTTGAAGATGAGGTCACAACTATCCACGATAAACCGAAGTTAAAAGAATTCACAACTAGGGGCCCAGCACTACAACACATACTCAATGGAATATTTCTTTTTTTCTTAAACTTTTTAGCTGTAGATGGACACAGTATCTTTATTTATTTATTCTCATGCGGTGCTGAGGATCGAACCCAGTGCCTCACACATGCAAGGCAAGCGCTCCACCACTGAGCTACAATCCCAGCCCTCAATGAAATATTTCATGTAGAAGAATTGGAGAACACAAATGAAAACCAGCAGAGGATGAAACTGCACTAGAAGAACAGCACATCAAAGGAGAATCTAATTTGACTTAAAAAGTAGAAATAAAGCAAAACGACAGGAAATAAAAATCATCTCTCAATAATAACACTGAATGTTAATGGACTCAACTCACCAATCCAAAGACATAGGCTGGCAGATTGGATTCAGAAACATTAAGCAGTCTCCCAGAGATCCACCTCACAGGCAAAACATCCACAGACTGAAGGTGAAAGGATGGGTACAAAACTTTTCATTGGGGCTGAGGCTCTAGCTTAGTGGTAGAGCGCATGCCTCGCATGTATGAGTCACTGGGTTCGATCCTTAGCACCACATAAAAATAAATAAACAAAATAAAGATATTGTGTGTATCTACAACTATACAAAATTTTTTTTAAAGATCCTTATCATTCATATGGAACTCGTAAACAAGCAAGGGTTCTTATCCTCATATCAGATAAAGTGGATCTCTTAGCAAAGTTAATCAGAAGAGACCAAGATGGACATTTTGTACTGCTTAAGAGCATCCTACAACAACAAGAAATACCAGTCATAGGTATCTACGCCCCAAACAATGGAGCAACTACATACGTCAAACAAACCCTCATCAATACCAAGAATGAAACAGACCACAACACCGTAACCCTGGGTGACTCTAACACACTGCTCTCATCACTAGAGAGATCATCCAAACAAAAAACAATAAAGAAGTGACGTTACAGAACTAAAAATCTACAATCAATTATTTAGACTTAACAGATATGTACATATAGAGAGAGAATATTTCATCCATCAGTGCCTGAAGACACTTTCTTCTCAGCAGCAACATGGACCATTTTCTAAAATAGACCATATCTTAAGACACAAAAAACTCTCCGCAAACACAGAGAAAGAGAGAGAGAGAGAGAGAAACTAAACCTGTTGCTCCGGAACTCTTTGAAGGGATTCTTCCCATCTTAGGGCGGCAACCAAAGAACATACTTCAATTTGCAGTGACGTCAACAAAAGCTTTTAAGTGCATATCAGAAAAGACCAAAATGATAGAGTGTGCTCTCTGACCATGACAGACTTATATGAAAAAACTGACACTAGAAACATTTATGAAAAATCCAAACATATTTGGAAATTAAAAAGCAACACTTTTAGCCGGGCACGGTGGCTCAAGCCTGTAATCTCAGCATTTAGGGAGGCTGAGACAGGAGAATTGCGAGTTCAAAGCCAGCCTCAGCCACGGCGAGTTGCTAAGCAACTCAGTGAGACCCTGTCTCTATATAAAAACAAAAAATAGGGCTGGGGATGTAGCTCAGTGGTCGAGTAGCCCTGACTTCAATCCCCAGTACCAAAAAAAAAGCAACACTTTCAATAACCCACTGGTCAAAAATTAAATTACGGCTGGGCGTGGTGGCACACAATTGTAATCCCAGCAGCTCAGAAGCATGAGGCAGGAGGATCAGCAGTTCAAAGCCAGCCTCAGCAATTTAAGGAGGCCCTGCGTCAACATAAAAACATGTAAAAAGACCTGGGAATGTGGCTCAGTGGTTAAATGCCCTTGGGTTCGATCCCTGGTATAATAAAGGAAGGAAGGAAGGGAGGGAGGGAGGGAAGGAGGGAGGAAGGAGGAAAAAAGAGAAAGAAAGAAGGAAAGAAAGAGAGAAGTTGGGAACTACTTTGAACGAAATGAGAATGGCAACACAACATCACAATTTGTAGGATGCAATAGAAGTAGCTCAGAAGAAATTAATCAATGAATCAATTTGTTTAAAAGACTATATTAAAAAGAGCAAAATCCTCAACTCAATGGCCTAACACTCCACGTTTAAATGTCAACAAAGAATAAAAACAGCGTAAGGCCAAAAGGAGTGGAAGGAAAGGAACAATACTGTGCAGAAATCAACAAAAGAGCCATTAGACAGACCAGAAAGAAAACCTTCGAAATAAAAACCTGGTTCTCTGAAGAGATGAGAACTGCTGATAAAACTCTGGGCAGATTAATCCAAAATGAAGAAGACACTCCCATGACCAAAAGGGAATGTGTGGGGGCTGGGGCTGTAGCCCAGTGGTAGAGCACTGGCCTAGCATGTGTGAGGCACTGGCTTTGATCTTTAGCACCACATAAAAATAAATGAATAAAATAGAGACTTTCTATACAACTATACTTTAAAAAAAAAAAGATAGTAATGTAACCAGGAGAGATGTGACTGGAGTCCCAGCTTCTCTGCAAGTTGAGGCAAGAATGTCGCAAGAGCCCAGGAGTGAGGCAACACAGCAAGACCACTGTGTAAACAATCGCACAAAAGTGGAATCATTGAACACTCTAAAAAGCTTTAATCTCAGGCAGTTCAACAGCCTCAGTGAACAGGTTGGGCAGACTTCCCAACAGGCACAAAAAGCAAAACAGGACAAAGAAAAAGTAGGATCTCTATAAGGTCTTATATGTATTAAAGGGTAATATGTAATCATGAGTAAGATTAGTTAAATTGCAGACTAGGAACTTCCAACTCTTGTTACCCCATGGAAACATCAATGAAGAAAACCCAGTCCCCAGCTGGCATATCTTTGTAGCAGGACTGGAAAATAGGCAAAGAGCTACAGCAACCAAGAGAATGCCAAATCAAGAAAAAGCCACCTTTGGGGCTGGGGTTGTGGCTCAGTGGTGAAGCACTTGCCTAGCACACATGAGGCAGTGAGGTTGATCCTCAGCACCCCGTAATAATCAATAAATTAAATAAAGGTGTTGTGTCCATCTACAACTAAAAGTAGCATTGTGATTTTAGAAAGCCACCTTTAAAACTGCAGGGCATTTCATGTGCTTCTTATCTCAGCTGCCCCGTTTCTCCCAAGCCTGGCATGGGACTGTTCTGAGGAAAAGACCCAGTTGCTGGTTCCCTCACTTAAGATGGGAGGAGAAGTGTGGAAAGGCTCCTTTGCATGATCCTGGCCTGCGTGTGGTCTCTGTCTTGCCTGACTCAGAGCACAGAACCAAAATAGGAGCATCATTTGGCTCTCAGACTGCTTGGCATGGAAGGCAGAGGAGGGTGCCCAGGTGTAACACAACTGCCAGGGGACAGCAAACTCAGGGATGCCCAGAGGAAAGAGACTAAGGGCACAATATCTATGATCCCCAAAAGAAGCTGCTAGGAGTCTCTTTGGAATAAAAGAGATATTTAAAACCTGGATGATTTTGTTTAAAAGAAATCATCCTCTTCTAATAACTATGTATAATTTTAAACAATGATTTTATCCAAACACCTTGCAACTGTAAAAAAAAAAAAACCCAAAAAGTTTGTTAAAAGTTCTTTAACACTGAGTTGTAATTCAAAATATTCCCATAAACCAAACTGCCTCCCAGATGGCCACAGTGATGAACAGTATCAGAAACTGAAACAGAAAGTCCTAATGGACTGAAAATAACTTTGTCAGAAAATACAAGAGGGACTATTTCCAATCCTTTTCCTGGGGTCCGCATGCCTTTTATGCGAAAAAGAAAAACAGTGGAAGAAGACACAAGAAGGTAAAAGTTCTGCAAACTAACATTCCTAATGTTTTACATGCAAAGCTCTCTAATGAAATTTCAGCAAATTCAATCCCTCAGAATACAAAAAATTCAATTCATTTCCATGCACAGTTTATCCTAGGGATACAAGGTCATTTTACCATGTAGAAGTAAATCTGTGAATGTGATCATATAAATGATATAAAAGAAAGGACTAGTAATTGTCAAGTGGCATGACTGCAAAGTCGTTTAACAACATAAAACCCTTTCTTTGTCAACAAAATAAGAAAAGATGTGATAACTTTGGAACATAAAGGAACATCCTCAAGCTAATACAGTACTTCTACCAAAAAATCTGCCACTGGCATCATATTCAGTGGAGAAAGACTGAATGTTCCTGTTAAAAGATTAGGAAGAAAGCAGAATGTGTCTCTGTTTAGACTCTTGCCACGTGTATACCACATTATCCTATCGTGTAACCTACCTAGTGCAGGGAGGCAAGACAAAGAAAGAAATGGCTTGCAAGTGAAAAGAACAAAGAGACTGTCTTCACCTACAAATGGCATGGTAGTTTACATAGAAAATACTATGTATTCCAAAAATAAAAGTAAAAAGCCTACTACAGGCCACAAATGATTCAGCATGGTCACAGGACAGAAAGGCAGTATCCCTAAGTTAAACAAACAAATAAATCACCCTCTTCCCTCTTACCAGGAACAAGCAATTGGAAGTGAAATTTGGTTTCAATGTCATTTTCAGTACCAGGAAAGAAAATTCATTATCTGTTGAGGAATTTAACATCACGTATGAAAGACCTGTTGGGAGACAGCTGTAAAAGATTGCTGAGGGAAGACTCACAAAGGTCAAGATGTCCATCTACAGTTTCACCATCATCATAATGACAAGGAGAAACCATTTCTCAAAGCTCTATGGAAATGCATAGGACATAGAATGGCCAAAGCCATTTGGAAGAGAACAAAGATGGAGGACGTACACTCCCCAAATACCCAATATAACAAAACGGGAAGGTAAAGACAACAGTGTGGTTTTGCCTTGGGACAAGATCTATGGATCAATGTTTGCAGCAGAAAGTCCAGAAACAGGCACTTACCCAGTAAGTGGAATACTGACAAAGGTCATAAAATAATTCAATTCACTGGTAGTCCTGGGAGAAGTGTACCTCCTTAAGGAAAAAAAGCAAACAAACCTCAATACCTCACATGACATCCAAACTCAAACTCAAAAGAAATCATAGGTTTAAGGAAAGCTCGTAGAATTTGTGGACTCAAAATCCATAGGAGAACGTCTTTGTGTCATGAGAGTAGGCCAGATTGTCTCAGGTGGGACACAGAAGAATGAATCAGAGTGGAAAAATAATCAATGCACTATTATCACAACTGAAAACCATGAGCTCTGGCTGCTCAAACACCAGGGTTCACCATCTCTGTGGAGCATGGTTTTCTAACCCCATATGGGAACTTAGTGACTGACATTGACTTGTATCAGCTCCTGGGATGGAAAACTGGGTGTGCTTACTGTCAGGCGCAAAAACTCACCGGATCATCCTGGGTTCTACCTGTGACCCTCTCCCTTGCTTCTGCTTCTTGGCCAACTTCTTTCTTCATCCATGGGAGGCATGCCTACCCTGGGAAACCTTCACTGACTCCATTTCAACCCCCAGGGACAGGGTGGCTGCCCTGTCCTCCCATAGCCCCGCAAACTTCCTTCCATCACTCTCTGCTGCACGCATGCCTTTCGTGTCTTCTCCCTGCAGAGTGGCCTCAAGTTGTAACTGAGTCTCATTCAGACATGCTCTAAGAAAAGCTCATGGAGCAGATCAGCCCTGCATCCTGGGCGTTATGTGACAGATGCTTCACTAAATAGAACCACTACTTTAAGAACCACCTAAAAGACTCTGGAGGCCACATACTTCCTCCTTCCCTCAGGGTAACTCTTTGCAGGCAGTACAAGGGAGGAACAATGGGGAAGAGGCAGAGGGGCTGGCGGTCAGTGGTGCAGACCCCACAGAGAGGGTTGGCAAGCAGGGCACATAAGTTGGCAGCATCTCCTGAAACCCCAGCGTCAAGGATGAAGTTGGATAGAGTAGAATTAGGAGGCAGGAAGCTTTCACTTCTGCACTTGTGCTTTCAAAGCCTGGCCCTTGCCCTCCATCTCTCACATTTGGCAAGCTCTCCAGGCCTCCAAACACCTGCCCACCATCCACCCACCGGCTGAAGACCGACAAACAGATCGCATCTCACAGAACCCTGAAGAGGAAATCATCTGCTGTCAGAATGCATTCTGGATGCTGTCACCCAGCTCACCCTCCTTGTTTGATGACCCATTTGGAAGATACACCTCCTGAGGGCCTTGACGTACTTCATCTTGTGAATCAACCTGGTGGTGGCGGGGGGCACAGGAACACTCCTATCTCTGGCATCCCCACCAAAGGAGAACTCACCATCAGCCTGAATACCTCTGCGATTTCTGTTCAGCCAGCAGCAGCCTGGCTTGAGGCTGCTGTGAGGCCAGAGAGAAGAAGAAAAGGAAAGAAAGAGAAGTTGAAGGGGTGGGAGTAAGGGACGCAAGAACACAGGGGACGTCACATGTGAGAAATGTATCCAGTGCTTGAGCACAGTGTACTGGGCGGTGGAAGGGAGGAACAATGGGGCAGAGGTAGGGGGCTGGGGGTCCAGGAAGGGGTGGGCCCTTGTTCTCTTTCCACCCAGAAGAGAGGAGCTTAGAGGTCTCTCCAAGGAATCCTGTTGCCACCTCCAGACACATCACACATTCCTGGAACATGATCTTCACTCCCTTTCTCCCACCTGATGCCCTGGTGAGTCTGATTTCCCTTCAATGTGTGCAGTGCCCTCTGAGGGCAATCCAGCTGTGGGACATTGAGGTGGTGTTGAGGAGGTGCAGGTCACTGCTGTGTGCCCAGCAACCAGAAGGGGGTCAGGGAGCATAACATAGTTGCCAATGGAGGAAGCAGGTGCCAGCGATGGCAGGGACGTTTGGGATGAGGCTGTGGGCTCTGTTTTGCAGAATGTGAAAGGCCCACAAAACGCCTCTGGCAAACCAGTCCTGTCTGACACCATGGAGAACCCATCCAATGGCCCAGGCTGGCCCAGGGATCCTGCTCTTGCACGCAGGTCTTGGAGGAGACGGTTCCGCAGACTGCTGGCACTTGTGACCAGGT
>JAQQSJ010002380.1:0-12821 GCA_028644305.1 Xerus rutilus
TTTTTTTTTGGTACCAGGGATTGAACTCAAGGGCACTCGACCCCTGAGCCACATCCCCAGCCCTATTTTGTGTTTTATGTAGAGACAGGGTCTCACTGAGTTGCTTAGCGCCTTGCCGTTGCTGAGGCTGGCTTTGAACTCACGATTCTCCTGTCTCAGCCTCCCTAAGTGCTGGGATTACAGGCTTGAGCCACCGCGCTCATGGGCATTTCTTGCATTCCAACAGCTCATGAGTGTTTCTTTTTTGTGACTCTGTATATCTTTATTTTTCTCTATGCCCAGATTCTTATCTCATCTTCCCTTTTCTATGTCACTGATTTGTTGAAGAAACTGGGTCATTTTTTTTCTGTTGACTGTTGGATGCTCTATATTTGGCCAACTGCTTCCTGGTGATAGTGTTTAACTTGCTCTTTGTCCCTTGTATTTCCTAATAACCAGTAGTGAGACCTAAAGGTTTGGTTAGACTCATTGTCAATTTTTAGGCAAGAATACCTAGTACATGGTGCCATGTACTTCCAACCACAGTGCATGAGGAAGTGCATTATATCTACCTATCTCATTTTTTAAAAAGTAATGTTTTTATTTTTATTTTTTGTGGTGCTGGGGATTATACCCAGGGCAAGCACTCTACCAACTGAGCTATATCCCTAGCCCTGCCTATCTCATTTTGATTGATGCTAAGATTCATCAGTAGGTTCAAGTGATGCCAGCTTATGCTCCCTATTATAAAGATTCCAATTAACTTTTTATTTATTTTTTGTTTGTTTGTTTTTGGTACCAGGGATTGAACCCAGGGGCACTTAAATACTTGGCCACATCTCCAGCTCTTTTTTATATTTTATTTAGAGACAGGGTCTTGCTGAGTTGCTGAAGCTGACCTTGAATTCACAATCTTCCTGCCTCAGCCTCCTGAGCCGCTGGGATTTCAGGCGTGCTCCACCATGGCTGGCTCAACTTTTTTTTTTTTTTTTTTTTTTAAATATTCTCTCCAGGACTGCTTTTTTTTTTCTTTTCTTTTTTTTTTTTTTTAATATTTTTTTAGTTGTAGATGGACACAATGTCTTTATTTTATTGCTTTGTATGTGGTGCTGAGGATCGAACCCAGGGCCTCACGCATGCAAGGCAAGCGCTCTACCGCTGAGCTACAATCCCAGCCCCTGGCTCAACTTTTTAACTAATAACCTCTGCATAGATCTATTATCTCAATAAGGAATTTCAAAATGGTGATTTTTCTAATGTGAGCACTTCTTTTGCATTTGTTAGTTACAATCCTTCTATAAATAGGAAATGCTTATCAGCTACTTACTCAGAATCACAATGTATGCAGAAAAGTCAGGATAAATGCTTCAGTTTTTTTCTTTATCAGTTTTGTGAGTAATAAATATGTATTGTCTTTTTTTTTTGTGGGGAAATTAGTCCTTCAATGCTTAGGTAGGCCATTTACAACTGTGCCTCAGGCATCACTTTCTGCTTATGTGAAGCCTGAAGGTCAACCAGTAGCAAAAGCTTAAGGGGCCTTCAGGCTGTTATAGAGCATGGATGCGTTCTGCAGTGACATGTGCATGGCCTTTTCATGTCCTTCATTTGGGTGAGAGCTTTTAAACTCCTTATTCCTTCATGTATCTCCTTTCCAGACCTTTCATTCTATCCTTTGCTTGTACCAACTGTTAACTATCTCTTAACTACAGGCTTAACTATCTCTTGCTACAGGCTGCTGCAACCAATACTTTTGCCTTGAAATGGTTTCATCCAGTAAACAGGCCCAGCCCTTGGAATGTTTACAGTTAGCTGAGAAAAAGACAAAACCTTGTACCCTTTCTTCAGGGAACCACCAGACAGGTCAAAACATGCACACACAATTATTTGAGAGTAAGGTCAATATTGGTTTCCTCTGGCACAAGAAACCTACACCAAGAGTGTGAGCTGCCATCTTTATAGCTGCCACTGTTCTGGTAGTGAGAGACAGAGAGCAGGCAAGACAACAGCTTCTTTCTTCATTAAGTTCTCCCTTCATTGACGAGTTTTTTCTTTTAACTAGATTCCAGAGTTCTGTGAAAATGGATTCTTTCCCCCCACTCATTTAAAAAAAATTTGTTGTAATTAGTTATACATGACAGTAGAATGCATTTGGACACACTGTACACAAATGGAGCACAACTTCTCATTCATCTGGCTATGCATGGTACAGTCACACCAGTAGTGTAGTCATTCATGTATGTAGGATAATAATGTCCATCTCATTCCACCATGCTTCCCACTCTCACATCCCTTCACTCCCCTCTGCATGATCAAAAGTTCCTTCATTCTTCCCTCCCCTCCCTCCATTTTGGATCAGCATCCACTTATCAGAGAAAACATTTGGCCTTTGGTTTTTTGGGTTTGGCTTATTTTGCTTAGCATGATATTCTCCAACTCCATCCATTTATCTGCAAATGCCATAATTTCATTCTTCTTTAAGGCTGAGTAATATTCCGTTGTGTATATATACCACAGTTTCTTTACCAATTCATCTGTTGAAGGGCATCTAGGTTGGTTCCATAGTTTAGCTATTGTGAATTGAGCTGCTATAAACACTGATGTGGCTGCATCACTGTAGTGTGCTGATTTTAAGTCCTTTGGGTATAGACTGAGGAGTGAGATATCTGGGTCAAATGGTGGTTCCATTCCAAGTTTTCTGAGGAATCTTCATACTGCTTTCCAGAGTGGTTGCACCAACTTGCAGTCCCACCAGCACTGTATGAGTGTACCTTTTCCCCCACATCCTTGCCAACACTCATTGTTGCTTATATTCTTGATAATTGCCATCTGATTGGAGTGAGATGAAATCTTAGTTTTGATTTGCATTTCTCTAATTGCTAGAGATATTGAACATTTTTCTATATGTTTGTTGATTGATTGTATATCTTTTTCTGTGAAGTGTCTGTTCAGTTCCTTAGCCCATTTATTGATTGGGTTATTTGGTTTTTTTTTTTTTGGTGTTTTTTGAGTTCTTTATATATCCTGGATATTAGTGCTCTATCTGAGGTGTGTGTGGTAACAATTTTCTCCTATTCTGTAGGCTCTCTGTTGTGCAAATGGATTCTGACAATTTGCCAGCTTACTAGTTGCCTTTGTGGAGATAAAGAACTCTGTAATTCTCTTCTCCACCATTTTAGTGACCTCCAGCTTTTTATTTTTTGTAAGGATGGCAATGTCACTCTTAACATGCTACAACTAAAACCAGATTTCCATTTTTTTGCACAAATTGTTGCATTACTGACCAGTGGAATCCTCTTTAAATTGGTTCTTTTATTTTCTTTTGATGGAAACCCAGTAATCTTTGATAGCTTCTTGCTTTCTGCTATAAGATCTCCCAGGCTCTATCTTGTATATTTACTGCCTCAGACCTATATGGTCATTTATCCAAGGAACTCTGGCTCTTTCTCAGTGGGAAAAGGTTTTTAAAGACAAAAACCTGGGTGCTAAGGGCATATTTTTTTTTTTTTTTGCTGTTGGATTGTCATTGTTTCCAAGCTTTTTAAGGAAAAGAGCTAGGAAGAACATATTTTAACAATAAGAAATATATTTTTCCCTCTGTACCACTGCTGGGCCTGCAGGTCTGTGTCAAGCCATAGACACATATCTATCTTCTATAGAATGGGGTTTGTTGAAATTATTAAGAGTAAGGCCTACTTTAAGAGATACCAAGTCAAATTTAGAAGAAGAGGAAAGGATTAAATTGATTACTGCATTTGGAAACTTGGTGATTGTTATGGGTTGGATAGGATGTGTCCCTCCAAAGCTCTTGTGTTAATGTGGGAATATTTACAGGTGAAATGATTGGATTGTAAGAGAATCTAATCAGTCCATCCTAGTTTGAATGTACTGAATGGTACCTATAGGCAGGTGAGGCATGACTGGAAGAGATGGATCATTGGGAGTGTGCTATGAAAGGGTGCATCTTCCCTGTGACCCTCCCTGCTACCCCTCACCCCCTTAGCCCTGATGCTTCCTGGCTGCCCTGAGATAAATAGCACTCCTCCACCATGCTCTTCCACCATGATGATCTGCCTCATCTTGGGCCCAGAGCAATGGACTTGGCTGACCATGGACTAAACCTCTGAAACTATGAGCCAAAATGAACTTACCTTCCTCTAAGTTGTTTTTGTTGGGTCTTTTGGTGACAGTGAAAAACTCAGTGATCCAGGATAAAAATAGTACAACATACATGAATACAAGATGATAATTCATTTACTAACAGAGATATCACTTGTCAGATTGCTTATGCCTGTATAGAAGGGGATATTATAGTATGTGCAGCTTATGCATACTGCCTATCAAAATATGGCATGAATGTTGGCTTGACAGGTTATGCTGCAGCATCTTTTATGGGCCTGCTGCTAAATCAGTCTTTTTAGTAGGTTGTCATGGGCAAGATGTGTGTCATGGACAAGTGGAGGTAACCAGAGAAAAATACAATGTGGGAAGCATTGATTGTCAGCCTGGTACCTTTACTTGCTATTTGGATGCAGGCCTTGACAGATTTACCACTGGGAATAAAACTTTTGGAGCTCTGACAGGAACAGTGCATGGAGACTTGTCTATCCCTGATAGTACCAAATGATTTCCTGGTTATGATTCTGAAAGCAAGGAATTTAATGCAAAAGTGTATTGGAAGCACTTCATGGATCATAACTTTGCAGATTATATGCATTCCCTCATGGAAGAAGATAACGATGCTTACAAGCAACAGCTCTCTGCATATATAAGGAACAACATAATTCCAGACAAGATGGAGATGTATAAGAAAGCTCATTCTGCTATTGAAAAATATAAGCAAATATTCATACACACATATACACACACACGTGTGTGTATTTCTCCCTTTCTGTACATAAAAGATGGCATACTGCAAACACTGTTTTCTACCTTGCCTTTTTTCATTTATATTATCCTGAAGACCATTCCATGTCAGTATACAGACTGTCTTCATTCCTTTTTTTAAAAAAAACTTTTTAGATGTTGATGAACCTTTATTTTATTCATTTATTTATATGCTGTGCTGAGAATCGAACCTAGTGACTCACACATGCTAGGCAGATGCTCTACCACTGAGCCACAACCCCAGCCCTTCATTGCTTTTTATAATCATGTAATACTTCATTATGTAGCTATATTGGGTTTCTTTAGCCTATTCATATTATAAATTACATCAATGAAGAGCAGCAAAGGACATATGTCATTTTGCATTTTTAAGTGTGTTTTTGGAGTAGCTTCCAGTGTGTGCATATGTAATTTTCTAGATATTGACAAATTCCCTTCCACAATTTTGCATGCTAATCAGCAATATATTAGAGTCCAGGACTCTTAATATTTCTCCACAGAGTCATTGTGGATCTCTTGTGGTAACTCCTTTATGGCATGGGAGAGACTTCACCTCTCTCACTACTCATCCCACAGAAATATGCCAGAGCTTGCATCCTATTATTTTCCCTATTACATATTCTGTGCCAAAAAAAATGCATTGCTTTATAGTAATGAGTAAAAATTTGTGGCTAGCCTTGTCTTGTTATGAGCCACTTATCAAGCCTGGATGCAAGGGGCTGAGGAAAGTTCTAAAATGTTAAACAGCCTTGATTGCCAATGAGTCCACATTGTCTGTACCTATACTAACCATGTTAACTTGCTCAGGCACTTTGTCTGGAAATCAGAGCCCAGTACACACAAGACAAAATGGAATATTAAATGTACACTTTTATGCTCTCCTAAAGTACTTGCTTTTCTGTTTTATTATCAGCTTTGAAATAAACCCATTAGGGGCTCGCAAATGACAGACCCATCATTGTTTTTGTTCCTGATCTTTCACCTAAGTGCTTGCCTTTACTTCCAGTCATTGCCTTTTCCTATGTTTGCTTGGCACTCTCGCCATCTTGTGGCAGGTCGGCAGCCCTGAGAAATAAACTGTTGACTTCATAAGTGAGGAAAACAAAACCCACATTCCTTACCATGTTATATTGTATATGCACAGTGTTTTATATTGTCTATAATTTACTTCAAAGCACTTTGATATTAATGTTTTATGATGTCCTTTATTTCATCACTCTAAGCTACTTTTTTTTTTTTTTTTACTTTTTATTACCTCTGAGTTTGGGGTGAATTTTACCATAATAATATATCAATTTGAATTGACTATAATTTTTCTTTTTTGATGTATTAAACAATTATGGATCTTATGACCTATGACATTTTGGACTTAAAGAACCAATTATTTAATTAAATATTGTATCTGTCTACAAAATGATATTTTGAAAAATTAGTGCAGGGTAGGGGCAGTAGAGGTAGAAATAAGGGGAGCATTAGGCATCTATTTTGAAGGAAAAGAGGAAAAAGCAATGTGTATTCATATTGATAAACAGTTTTTACAGTTCTAATTAACATTTGAGTTATCCTAATCAGAAATACATACTTAGCAGCAGTTAGTTAGAATTTGAAGACCATAGTCAGGTGTTCACAGCACAAAGGTAGTTAGTTATACCTAGGGTGTTTACATTTTCCTATCTGAACCTGCACTAAATCAGGAATTCATGAACTTTCCTTGTGCCACTGCAACTGCTAGAACTCCCAACATATTAGCACAGGCACCTACTTTTTTTTTTCTTTTTTGTGGTGCTGGGGATTGAACCCATGGTCTTGTACATGCAAGGTAAGCACTCTACCAACTGAGCTATATCCCCAGCCCAGGAACCTACTTCTTTAACAAGACTCTTAAAGCTCAAGAAATCAAACTTAGAATCAATAAGTGGAACAGCACTCCTGTAATCCTAGCATCTCCACAGGATGAAGCAGGAGGATTGCAAGTTCAAAGCCAGCCACAGCAATATAGTGAGGCCCTAAGCAACTTAGCAAGATTCTGTCTCTAAATAAAGTATAAAAGGGCCGGGAGTGTTGCTCAGTGGTTAAGCACCCTAGGTTCAACCCTGGTACAAAAAAGTGGAATAGCTTTAAATTAAAAAGCTTCTGAGCCGGGCGCGGTGGCTCAAGCCTGTAATCCCAGCACTTAGGGAGGCTGAGACAGGAGAATCGTGAGTTCAAAGCCAGCCTCAGCAATGGCGAGGTGCTAAGCAACTCAGTGAGACCCTGTCTCTACACAAAACACAAAATAGGGCTGGGGATGTGGCTCAGTGGTCGAGTATCCCTGAGTTCAATCCCCAGTACCAAAAAAAAAAAAAAAAAAAGCTTCTGCACAGCAAAGGAAACAATTAAGATTGTGGAGAAAGCTTGAGAATGGGAGAAATCTTTGCCAGCTACTCCTTTGACAGGGTATTAATATCAAGAACATATAAAGAACCCAAAAAACTTAACACCAAACCCCAAATAGCCCAATCAATAAATGGGCAAAAGAACTAAATAGACATTTCTCAAAAGAAGAAATGCAAATGGCCAACAAATATATGAAGAAATACTCAACATCCTTAGCAATCAGGGAAATGCAAATCAAAACTATACTGGGAATTCATTTCACTTCAGTTAGAATGGCAGTCATCAAGAATTCAAGCAACAGGGCTGGGGTTATGTTATGGCACAGTGGTAGCGTGCTTGCCTAGCACGCGTGAGGCACTGGGTTCGATCCTCAGCACCACATAAAAATAAAATAAAGACATTCTGTCCACCTACAACTAAAAAATAAATATTAAAAAAAATACAAGCAACAATAAATACTGAAGAATATGTGGGGAACAAGATACAACTCTGCATTATTGGTAGAACTGGAAATTAGTACAACCACTTTGGAAAGCAGTATGAAGATTCCTGAAAAGACTAGGAATGGACCCAACATATGTTTCAGCTATACCACTCTTTGTATTCACTGAAAAGAACTAAAACCAGCATACTATAGTGATACGTGTGTACCAATGTATATAGCAGCAGAGTTCACCATAGCCAAGTGTGTTAGGAAAGCAGTCCATGTGCCAATCAACAGACAAATGGATAAAAAATATATGGTATATATACACAATGGTGTTCTACTCAGCCATGAAGAAGAATGAAATTATGGTATTTGCTGGTAAATATATGGAACTGGAAAACATCATGCCAAGTGAAATAAGCCAGACTCAGAAAGTCAAGAATCAAATGTTTTCTCTCATATGCAGATGCTAGAAAAAAAAGGAATAAAAAAAAGGATCTCATGAGTATGGAAGAGAGAACAGTGGTGTAGAGGAAGGATTGAGGCAGAGGGAAGAGGGATGAGAAAGGAAAAGAACTGTGGAATGAAATTGACCAAATTATGTTATATGTTTCTATGAATATATCACATTAAATTCCATTTTATGTATAACTATAATGCACTAATAAAAACGTTAAAAATAAATTTTAAAAAACCCAACATTTTCAAAAAAAGAAATATTTACTCATGAATACACATGTGTATATAACAGTTTAGTAAACTGGCTTGCATCAGAACACACAAAGCTTACAAAAATGACTTATTACAGCCGGGGGCGATGGTGCATGCCTGTAATCCCAGCACTTAGGGAGGCTGAGACAGGAGAATCGCGAGTTCAAAGCCAGCTTCAGCAATGGTGAGGCGCTAAGCAACTCAGTGAGACCCTGTCTCTACATAAAAACACAAAAAATAGGGCTTGGGATGTGGCTCAGTGGTCGAGTGCCCCTGAGTTCAATCTCCAGTACCAAAAGAAAAAAAAAAGACTTATTAATGCAAAGCTAAAATATTAAAATAAACCCCACAAAACACCTTCAAACAAACAAAAATTTTCCTTGTGCCATGGTACCCTTGGGCCAACTGGTGAACTCTTTACAGAGTCAGTTTTTAATACACAAAATAAAACATGTATGATTACAATGAAAACCAGCTGTGTTTACATAGTCATCAAAATATTAAGGATACAATTTATGTATATTAACATGTGTTTATTTTCCTTCTCCTGCATAATTAATGTATAATCAACATAAAAATTGTATATATTTATGGTGTAGAATGTAATGCTTTGAAATATGTACACATTGTGAAATGATTAAGTTAAGCTAATTAACATTCATCTCACATATTTTTTATGGTGAAATATTTAAGTTCAACTCTTTTGGCAACTTTCAAGTGTGTAATACATTATTGACTGTAGTCACTATGCTGTACAACAGGTCTCGAAAATCTATTCATCCTCTTAAACTGAAACTTGTACACTTTGACTAACATTTCCTCATTTTCTCTACTTCAGCCCCTGGTACTCACCATTTTACTCTCTGCTTCTATGAATTCAATCTTTTAGGTTTCCACATGTAAATGAGAGCACGCAATATTTGTCCGTCTGTGTCTGGCTTATTTCACTGAACACAGTCTCCTCCAGGTTCATACATATTGTCACAGTGTTAGTCAATCTAAACTTGGAAACTGCAGAAATAAAAACAAAACCAAAAACAACAATAAAAAGGACTTTATTTGGGGTGTTAGGAATTGCAATTCAGGAAACTCAGGTTCAGATAGTTGTGAATAAATGTTCCAAAGAAGGCAGAGAAAATGGGAAGAGTGCAAAACCATAAAAATTCTTTTATAGTGTACTTCTATTGAAATTGAGAAAGAACAGGTGCTATAGGCCAGAGGATACACAACTGATAGAAGATAAATAAAATAATGGATGTATATGCTTAGTAAAAATGTTCATAAAACAAGAGTATGATGACCTCTTGTTCCACATCTTAAGTCTCTGGGTATAATATAACGAACTTTTCTAGCTGTCTACAGTCAGAAGGTTACTAAAGTTTACATTCCTAGGCCGCAGCTGAATGCATGAAATTCTTTTCCCTTGATGGCCTCCCAACTCCATTTTGAAGGCTCTTTCAAAACTATTTTAATTGTAATTTTCACAATAAATGACAATATTTCCTTCTTTTTAAAGGCTAAATACTATTTCATTGTATTTAGTTTATCCATTTATCTGTTGGTGGACAGTTATCTTGATTTTATATCTTGGTTTTTGTGAATAATGGAAAAGTAACATGGGAGTACAGTTATCTCTTCAACATCTTGATTTAATTTCTTTTGAATACGGACTGAGATATAGAATAGCTGGATCATATGGCAGTTTTTTTTTTTAATTTTTTGGTACTAGGGATTGATCTCAGCCACGGAACTACATCCCCAAGCTTTTTTATTTTTTATTTTGAGGGAGTGTCTCACTAGGTTGCTTAGGGCCTCACGAAGTTGCTAAATCTGGCTTTGAACTTGCAATCCTCCTGGCTTAGCCTCCTGAGCTGCTGGGATTATAGGCATGTGCCACTTTGCCCAGCATCAATTTTTGTGTTAGTCAGCTTTCATTGTTGTGACCAAAACATGTGACAAAAACAATTTAGGGAGAAAAAGTTTATTTTAGGTTCATGGTTTCAGAGGTCTCAGTTTATGGATGGCTGCCTCCATTGCTCTGGACCTGAGATGAGGCAGAACATCATGATAGAAAGGCATGGTAGAGGAAAGCTGTCCAGCTCGTGGCAGCCAGGGAAGGAAGGGGCTGAAGACTAGATAAACCTTTCCAGGACATGCCTCAAGTGATCTATCTCCTCCAACCAAGTCCCACCTCCAAATAGTCCATTCAGCTACTAACAGATTAATCCAACAAATGGATTAATTCACTGATGAGGTCAGAGCTCTAATTCTTGCCTACAAGCTCCACCTCCAAACCTTGCTGTACTGGGGGCCATGCATCCAACATATGAGCTTGGGAGCATTCCAGATCCAAACTATCACACATCCCATATGTCATTCCCTTCAAGAGGCCTTCCTTGATCACCCCATTTTACGTGTCCCTCTCACAATGTAAGTTTCATGGTGACAAGAATCTTTTCCATCTTATTTACTTCTGTATCAGTCTATAACCAGTGTCTGTTTCAGTTCAAATATTTAATAAATGTTTATTTCATGTACAATTATGTATTAACCAAGAAAGATAAATGGACATAGGTCATACAAGCTTTGTAAATACTTATATGATATACCCTTGAGGTTTTATTTATATTTATATATATTTTGTATATATATTCATTGACTTTAGAATATCATTACTTCAATAAAATTTAGATTCCAGTGAAGTTAAAGAATAAATGCTTCTTTTTTAAAGGTTTTTACAAATATTGTTTATTTTAATGAAGCTGGAACAATGTCCATTTAAAACCCATATCCAAGGCCAAAAGTACAAATACAATCAAAGGAGCAGTGTTCTGTTGTTTACACTTATGCATGAATAACTTTATTAACTGCTAATGAAAATTAGAACTTTTCCGGGATCTTCTGACAAGAATTTATTTTTAAATCTTAAAATGCTTTCTCTTCAGTGAAGCCATCTTTGGAGTTCATCATTACTCTCACCATGTCTGTCATCTTGACTCCAAAGCTGATATTCCTCCTCTTTTGGTCCAGACCCTGAGATTTTAAAAGCAGCATCAAGTTAAGGAAACGTCATTTTCCCACAGTTCAGTTCTCTGAAAAACTTCCATCTCCCACTGAAAGTCACAGCCCAGGAGTGAAGCAATCACATGCTAGAACTTCAGGGCCAATTGGAAAGTTGTTAGGTCGGTTCAGGGTCCAGGATGTCCAATTAGGGGGACAGGTCACGGCAACTGCGGAACGGAGCAGCCAGCCACAAGCTAACATCACCAGTAGACGCGCCTCCTGTCAATCAGTGGGTTTTTCCTGACCTATGCAGGAAGGACTCTGGCCTTCTCTTTCTGCTCCCAAGCCCTCCCCTTCCTGACCGGGCCTTTTGAAATTGTCTGTACACTCAAACGCGGGCGCCATTCTCCCGTACACACTCTGATGCACGGGAGAGTTTAGCCCGAGAGCGTGTATTTCCAATAGAGCCTTGCCCAGTGGTTTATTTCGCCTCCTTTTGGGTCATCTAGTCTTTTACAAAAGTCATTATAGACACTCACACTGGTCAATCTTAGTTACCTCCACAAGCCTGAAAATGCACAGTCCTGAAAAAGGTGGCCTCTCTTTGTACACGTGTAATTTTTTAAAAGGAGAGGGCAATATGAAGGGAGCTGAGGTTTGATCACCAAAAAATCAGCACAATGAAAACAAACAATAATGAATAATGAGCACTAGAATTCAAATTACCAGATGGTTTAAAGAGATGGGTGCCAGTTTTCAATTCCATTTGAACACCACATTATAAAAGAACTATTTTTAAAAATAAAAAAGGATTGAAGGAAAAGAAAAAAAAAATAAAACAATATCTAAACCATTGAATGACCCCTGATAAACTTCAATCACATCTTCTTCCTCCATTCCCAGTTCTTTTGGAGTATGATTATCAGCAATTCTCTGACCTTCAAAGAGAAACCTGAGTGAATTCATTGGAACTCCCTTTGACAGTATGATTCTTTGAGTTTCTTGAGATGTGTTGTCATTTTCACTTTAAAGTGAATTTCACTGCTATCCTGTCCAATGACTTTGAGTTTAATGTATTCTTTTTCTTTCTTATCCCCCAAATCCTTGGTTGAAGGTTTTGCATCCTGATCAGACATGGTGACGGTGGATTCACCCAGCGGCCTCTGGTAGGCAGAACCTGGCTCCGGGGTTTACAAATCCAACCATAAATGTTTCTTTCTTTCTTTTTTTTTTGGTACCGGGGATTGAACTCAGGGGCACTCCACCACTGAGCCACATCCCCAGCCCTATTTTGTGTTTTATGTAGAAACAGGTTCTCACTGTGTTGCTTAGCGCCTTGCCATTGCTGAGGCTGGCTTTGAACTCGCGATTCTCCTGTCTCAGCCTCCCAAAGTGCTGGGATTACAAGCGTGAGCCACCACGCCCAGCTCCATAAATGTTT
>JAQQSJ010002381.1:0-12819 GCA_028644305.1 Xerus rutilus
GGCCTGGAGGCCGAGTGAACGGGTGAGGGTTGGGTGGCACAGCCGCCCCGGTCTGCCGGGGTGATGAGGGTTAGCACCGAGAGTCCCATGGACCCCGCGTCCTGGAAGAAGGCTGCCCCCTTTTGAGTACAGGTACACTTGCTGTTCCTTAAGGCAGCACCTGGTTTAGGGCCCTATTGGGATCCTCTCTCGCCCGAGCAAGGTCGGGCTCTGAGCTGGAGTGCAGCGTGGAGGGCTGGCCTGTGGCAGGCTCACTGCTTTGCCAGGCCCAGCTGGACAGCTGCCCTGTGCACGCCACACTGCAAAGTCAGGTGACGCCTGGTGTGCATGTTCAGGGCACTGGCAAATCGGGGGACCCCAAAGAAACCTTGAAGAAAGTGGCGTGTGTTCAGTCATTTCTAAAGCACATGTACGCAGTCCTGGGAAACCCAGAGGCTGCGGGTGGCTCTTCTCATTTCACAGTCAGAGGTTCGGGTGCCTCTGGGGAGGCTGAGGCCGAGCAGAGCCCTGCTGTGCCGTGTCCTAGGCACCAGAAGAGGTGGCTCAGGTGCCCGCAGCACTTTAGGGCAGATAGGCCAGGCTAGCTCATTTCTTGTTTCCTCATGGGATGGGCCTTGGTGTGACTTGTGATTACAAGGGACTGTCTTCCAATGTGAGGACGGAGCAGCCTGGCTTGGCACGCTGTGGCTCCTCCAGGTCCCAGGGACGTGCCCTGCATGAGGAGGAGCCTGAGCTGGCCTGCGACAGTCTTTCACATAAGAAGCGCAGTGTCCGGCTCCAGCCGGGAACCCCGTGGGGCTCTCCTAAGTGCATGTGGGGGATAAACTTAGAAAGATAGCAAGTCCCCAGTGGAAGGTGGTGTGACTGGGGGAAGTAAGAGAAGTGGCTGCCCAGCAGAGGGTCAGCACTGTTAGAGCTGATTTCTGCCTTCCTTAGATGTTATGGGCTGAATTGGGTCCATTCCTCACCCCAACTCCAGGTGCGTTCCAGAACCTCAGTCCTGCAGAGTTTGAACTTCTTTCGAGACAGTGCCTTTAAAGCAGAATTAAGTTAAGAAGAAGTTGTTAGCATGGGCCTGATCCAGTCCAGCTGATGTTCTTATAAGACAGGGAGATTGGGCCATTGGTTTGGCTCAGGTACACGTGTGCCTAGCTTGCGCAAGGCCCTGGGTCCCATCCCCACGCCAAAAATAAAAACAAACAAACAAAAACAGATGCACAGGAGGGCCATGTGGGGGAGAAGACAGCATCTACAAGACCCTGAAGAGGCCCCGGGAGGATCCAACCCGTCTCACCCTGGGGGTGGCCTCCGGAGCACGTCTGCTGTCTTAGCCTTGGGAGGTGGTGTGCGACAGCCCCGCTGACTACACAGCACGCAGCTTCCCATTTCAGGAACCCCCCAGTCAGCCTAGCCTGGCCCAGCTCTGGGCTTGCGGTGGGTGAGGAGCTGGTCACCACGTTCCCCCCAGCGTGGTCAGCATCGACTCTTCAGACGTCTCTTCTCAGTAGCAGTGAAAACCCTGTGCCCCACTGCACACTGCAGCAGAGGTCCACTCTGACCCTCTAAATCAATGACCACCCGTTTTAATGAGCTGGAACATGGGCTTATTCATGTGTTTAATCAGCTCTAGTGAGGACGTGCCTCAGACTGTTTCTTGGGGGACCTTCCCTTTCCCCTCTGTCGCAGCTCCGTCTGCTGAGGGGCTGGCTGATGTTTGGCACCTTCTGTTCTTTCCCAGACAGACTTGCTTTCAAAGCTCTATTTGTCTCTTTTGGCAAAAGAAATGCCAGTGTTTATTTCCATGTTGCTTTTTTTTCTCAGCCAGTTATAATCCTGATAGCCATGATATCAGCATAAAACAGAGACCCATCAGGAAAAGGCTCAGTTTCCAGAAGCCGAGAGGGCAGAGTCCTGGGATCTGCTCTGTGGCCGGGCTCCGTCAGGCTCCAGAAACAGGCCCAGTGCTATTGCATACACAGGCCAGGCTCCTGGGGAGTCTCGTGGCAAGTTTGAGTCAGATTCTTCCAACGGGTGCTGCAGCTGCAGAGGTCACCAACCTGTCCTTGCCCTCCTGCTCCTGCAGGAGGAAGTGCCTTCTCAGCCAAGGTCAGTGAAAACAGGAGACTGTGCATGGCCTGGGAGTCTGTCCTGCAGGCAGTGATCTCCATGACTCCTGTCCCTCCCCAGGGCTCCTAGAAAGTTGTTGTGAATAGATTGGCCATGGATCACAGACTTAAAGATAATTTAAAGGTAGATTTTACTTTAAGTGTTTAAAATATAAAACAGTAAGTTAAAATAGAGCAAGATTTAAAAAAAAAATCAAAGCAGGCCCGCTTTCAAGGAGCTCTGCCCAGTGACAAGACATGCACAGGCGGGCGCCTCCCAGCTCCAGGCTCTAGGGCTCCGCAGGGCAGGCATGACCAAGCCTGTTCAAAGTGCAAAGCAAAGTGCGTACCCATTGATAATACGAATTGTTCAGCAACATGTTTACTGAGGATGGTAAAGGCTAAGCCATCAGCTAGGCGTGGGCCTGACGTGCCTCTGAGACTCGATAGTTTCTGCTGTTAACTTAGGATTTCATGATCGAAGGTGATGGCCCTTGATGGCTGATTCTCCTCGACTTAAGCAAGGGTCTTGGGCTCATGCACAGTCTTGCAGGTTTTCTTTCCAGCTGATGACAACTCTGAGCTCTTGGCTTTTCTGACAACTTGGACTTAAACTTGTGATGGTGGTGACAGTGTATTCAAGCAATAGGGGGTACACTGTGAGTAGGAAATTGAAAAGAAAGCTGAGTAAAAGTTGCTCTTCCTTTTATTATCATCATGCCGCAATGCTAACCCTCCCCGGAGAGCATCTTTGCATTGAGTTCCACGTAGCTTTGGCAATTGCTTTTGAGGTTTAATAAACCTGGATGAGAGGAGCATCTGTCTCCTCTAGATGCTCAACAACTGCTGCAAATACAGCAGCCGAGGCAACCCGGCAGTGAGCAGTGTCTGGAATTGCTTGTGAGGTGACATGAGCTGGCACTGAGGTGTCAGCTGGGCGGCTCCCTCATCCTGAGGCTCATCCTGAGGCTGTCCTGGGTGAAGTCTCCTCACACTCCTGCAGGTCACAGAGGCCCTCACTCCTGTTTGGCTGCGGGTGTGAGGTCTCCACGGCCTCGTTGCTTTGGGTGTGAGACTCCTCTCAGGTCCCAGAGGCTGCTGGGTGGGGGCCTGGCTTCCATCACAAACCCTTCTCACCATTCAGAACACGTGACTCCCTCTCCCACTGCTAACCAGAGAGAACCCTGCTTTTTCAGGGTGATCAGATGGGCCCAGACACCTGCCCGAGCTTATAGTCAGCTGTGCAGCAGGACACCCCCAGCCAGAAGCAAATCTACCAAAGTGATGATTCAGGGATTCCAGGCACACAGTGGGTTAGCAAGAAGACTCAAGGGCCAGTCCTAGAAATCGTGCCTACCACAGTCCACTGTCTGGCACCCAGCGATTCACGTCTAGCCCTGTGTGTCACACTTTCATCACTGAGATGAGATACACGAGAAAACAGCTGAGAAGAGGAAATGTTCCTTTTGGCTCGTGGTTCCAGTCCATGGTTGGCTGGCTCTGTCGGTCTGGGCTTGAAGTCAGGCAGGACGTCACGGTGGAAGGCTGCTTGGCTCATGGAAACCTGAAAGCAGAACTCACAGAGAAGGGTCTGGAACAGGAGACGCTCCTCGGGCCCCAGCGACTGCTTCCTCTCTCAATGGCCCATTGCCTGCACCTCGCAATGCTGCATTCAGCTAGGGGTGGAACAATCCACTGACCAGGTCAGATGGCTCACGATCCAACCACCTGCCAAAGCCCCACCTCTGCATTGGGGACCAAACCTTCAGCACCTGAGCTTTTGGGGAAATTCCCAATCCAACCACAACAACCCAAAGTCAGAAGTCATTCAAGCCATCCCAGGACTCCCAGTGGCCCTGTCTCACCAGAGCCCCCACTCAAAGTTTAAAATCTCATCCTCTAAATCGTCAGAATCCGGCTCTTACAGAAAGCCCCTGAGTACAGTATTTCCCCGATTGTGGAGCTGGGAAACTAAGCAAGAAACACAGTTCTCTGCTGCGGCAGTCAGCTAGCATGGTGGACAGGCAGAGGAGGACAGGGAGGGGCGTCCCAGCTAAAGAGAAGAGCAGACATTAGGGAAGATCATCACCAGCACAAGGGGCTTCTAGACTCAGCTGCAGAACATCAACCTCAATGCCCGGCACTACTTCTGCTTTAACAAATACTGCATTTCACATGGAAGTGAATTTGGAAAACTCTACAGTGGACGACTGGTTGCTGATATAAGCAGGCTCCGCTACACACATGTGTTCCCAGAACTCTCCAGATCCCCAGTCCAGCTTCCGAGAATGCAGTTGTTTGATGCCATTTCTGCATCATCGTGAAGATAATGACCTTGGATCACGCTGGTCCTGCCATTCCATGTCGCCGTGTGGCTACATCTGGATGATTAAACAGGCCTACATGGCACTCCTGTAATCCCAGCCACTCTGGATGCTGATGCTGGATGGTTAAGTCCAGGAGTTCAAGGCCAGAGTGGGCAACAGAGTGAAGGAAAAAAAAGAAAAAAAACAGAGAGAGAGAGAGAGAGAGAGGGGAACGCCTGGTCGAGTCTCTGAGCTTCTTGGTGGAGACTGCTCTTTCCAACGGCAATTTGATCTCAGACCTGGGGAGCTCCTCGCACCTCTCACATCTCCACCGGCTCTCCTCCTTCCACAACCCCTCCTGTGCTGTGCACCCCTGGTCTCCAAGGCCCCTCTGGTCTTTACTGGGCTCCGGGGAGTGGAGAGCCATGCGTGTCCTCCTTCCCTGGGGGGTGCAGGGGACCAGCCAGCCTCCAGTCTCTGCTTCACGCCCCACCCCATGCCCACTCCCCAGCAGGAAGGTGGACGAGGGTGGTCTCCTCTCTCTCCCCTCTGCCCTGCTGACGTTGTGCCCTGCCCGCTGCTCTAGGAACCTCTCTCTCCCCTGCCCACTCGTGGCTCCTGGGCATGTGAACACAGGGCCCCTGTTTTGTGTGCACACGGACCTACCTCCACCCATGGGCTGCCTCAGTCTCCCCACTGTGAGGTCCACTCCAGTGTCTCACTGCGGCTCCCTGAGGGGCAGCACCAGCCCTGGCCCCGAATCCAGCCTGGCTCCTCCTTGCTTCCTGTTCTCCAGGAGAAGCAACTGTCCGTGTGACGAGGGGCGAGCTTCTCTCAGGGCAGCACAGTAGCTTTATCACACAAGCCACCCATGGGTCCTTCTCCCAATCTGGCCAAGCACTGGCCTTTCCGGCTGGACATTGCCGTGTACTTCTGTCTGGGAAGGTGTTTGTTTGGCCATAACACACATCACTAGCTTTGTGTCTCAAAGTAAGTTCCGTGTCCATCTTGGACCTGCCTTTTGCGAACCCTGGAACTTCAGTGATGCAAAGACACCAGGCCTCTCTGGCTGTGGCTCCGATCCCATTCCAGGCTGCCTTTCCACACCTGTGAGAGGACATTCTCCCCAGGATGCCCAGTAGAAATCTGGCTGCATGCTGGGTGCTTAGGAAGGTGGAAACACTCGTGATGCCCATGGCGGGGCATCAGAAAAGCTGTGGTCCAGCAGATGCCATCCGCAGAGCTCGCAAAGCCTTCAAGAAATACATCTCCAGCTCATCATGAAGGTGGATCTGCGTTTCCTTCTTGATCTGTGAGCAGGACATCGTGGGTAGACATGGTGCAGAGACAAGACTCAGGAGCAATGTGGAGACCGCCACCCCACCTGGACAGGACTCAGTGGCTCCTGCCAGCAGAGGCTTCACCGGTTCGCCTGACCTGTTGAGGTGTCAGTCTTCCTGTTGGTTCCCCACCCTCAGCGTGACCCCATGTTAAGTCGGGATGCTCTGCTTTGTGTGTCTGATTTGCGTTGCCAACGGGTGATAACTGAACAGTGAGCGCCTTGCAGCCTGGTCTGCAGGCCAAGGTCCCCTGCTGCCGGGACCCATTCTGAACTCCAGCACACACTCGGCACGCGTGTGGTGCCCTCTCTTCAGTTCAGATGAAGACGCTGCAGAAGACCTCAGCTCCAGGCAGGCTCCTATTGCCTCCATCAGTGGGAGGCTAGTTAGGGTCTTGCTGTCAGTAACAGAGGGAGAATCAATTTTTAAATTAGTCTCCCTTCCGCATGCCAGAACAGGGGAGATGATTAGAGAAAAAGGAGAGTCTTTTAATGACTGAGGACATGAACGGAACCTGCAGTTTTCACCTGCACAGGACATTACAGGTTGATTGACTTGAGAATACAAAAGCACTGACTTCTTGGCACTGTTTTCAACAATCCAGTCACTGTGTTCAAAATAGTTTAGTTTTCAGGCAGTTTCAAGAAATTAAGCTGTATTGGAATAAGAATAAATTAATGCAGGAGGACATTTTATGGGCCTGCGTTAGAGAACTTAATAAACAACCTAATGATAAACTAGTTATATGTTCTGACTTCTAAGGAATAAAAATGAGGAAGACAACCCCAGCCATGTTCCTGCCTGAGTGCACCACCTGCCAGCAGTCTCCAGGGAGGCCGGGGCTGGGCTGGGTGCAGGGACAGGGTGTACCAGTCCCAGACACAAGTGGCTGCCGTGGGCCAGCTGGAGGAGCTCTGCAGCCTGCAGCTTGGAGGAGGTCTCTATTTTCTGCAGATCTCTGTGGTAGAGGATCTCAGGCCCTGGAATCTTGTTATCCTTGATCTGGGTGTCGTGTGGGGTGAGGCAGGACATGTGGTAAGAAAACATTTCAAGAACCAACAAACCCTAGAGCGACCACCCTGTGCTGTGGGTTCTCAGTGTGGAGCCAGCTCCTCTGCCTGTCTCTGCACCAGGCTCTCAGCAAAGGACAGGGGACCTTGGGGATGCTGAGTTTCCAGTGGGCAGATCACTCCCCAACCAGTACCAGACGAGGCAGCAAGGACGTGTTCCTGGAGCCTCAGGGGAAGCATCTGTGACTCCACCCTGAAGCCTCTGGCCCAGACGCATGCACCTGCTGTGCTTGGCTCTGCGGGCACCCCAGTCTGCCTGACCATGGCACCAGTTTCTTCCTGAAAGTTGCAAAAACTCCACAGAGACCCAGAAAGTGAACAAGGTGTGTCAGACGCCATTCCACTGGTAGACTGGTTGACGTGTGATACAAATACAGAGTCAATATGCAGACACCTCTAAGTGCACAGGGGAAGCCATGAGAGTCTGAGAACCATGGAGGGGAAAGTGGACTTCCTAGGAACTACTTCTGTATTTCATTGACCATTTTCTCTGAAACATCTGGGATTTGGGCCCTTGGATCCCCCCCCTCGATCTGTGGCCTCACTGTGTTTTATTAGAGTCCATAAAAATGTCCATCTTTCTGATAATTTTCAAAATTTAATAGAATCTGCAGTGAAGAGGGAGCTGGATTCTAATATTTCCCAAAGTGATGTCCATGGAACTCTAGGCTGGCCTGAGGGTCCCTTTACGAGTCTCTCTGGATCCATGTGCTTGTCTCTCCCTTAATCACACTGCATGTGTGATATTTTCATATACTTTACACACATAACCGCTCTTATGTATAACATATACAAAGCTATGCATACAGATCCATGTCCGTACCTATATAGACATGCATATACAATTTATTATTATAATCAGTAATTTAGTCCAAGGAGAAAAAAGTAAAACATAAAAATGCTCAGTGAAGTTTCCCATCCATTTTCCTGCATCAGCCAGCAGATATTAACTTCCAGATGTTTTGCACAAATAGAGGCAAATATAAATGCTACCCCTCCCCGCCATGGTAGAGACTGTAGGTGAACTGTGTTCTGCACCTCACATCTCTCCCTGCACCTCGCATCTCTCCCTCATCAGCACGTCTCCTCTCACTTTCCACATCAGCTTACACCCATCCAGCTGTGTAGTTGCTGTGGCTAAGACATGGGGCATCCCCCAAATGCTCATGTGTTAGACAAGGCAAGAAAATTCTGAGGTAAAATGCCTGGGCTAGGAGAGTGGTGGCCAATCAGTGGATGAACCTTTGATATGAATCAACCGGAGGTAACTGTAGGCAGGCACCTCCAGTCCATGGTTGGCTCTCTCCCCAGTATTGGGCCCACAGTGATGCCAGACATCATGGCAGAAGGTATGGCAGAGGAAAGCAGCTCAGCTCATTGCAACAAGGAAAGAGAGAGAAAGTTCTGCTAATCAGGAACAATACATAAACCCCAAAGGCACCCCCAGTGAACTACTTCCTCCACCCACACCCTACTTGCTCACAGTTACCACTCAGTTAATCCATATCTGTGAATTAATCCTCTGATTAGATCACACTTCTCTTAATCTAATCATATCATCTCTGAAAATTCTTGCATTCTCTCACACGTGAGCCTTAGGGGGATTCCTCATATCTAAACCATAACATTCTGCTCCTGCCCCCCACCCCCCGCAAACTCATACCCATCTCACCAAGCAAAATACATTTAATTAATTTCCAAGAGTTTTAAAAGTTTCAGCATTGCCCAAATGTGCAAGTCTAAAGTCTCATCTGAGACTCAAAGCAAGCCCTTAACTGTGAGAATAAAGATCAAAAGCAACTTACGTATATCCAATATATAATGGCACAGAGTAAACATTTCTATTCCAAAAGGGAAAGAGAGGGACATAGAAAGAAGGGATAGTGCCAAAGGAAGACCAGAATCCAGCTGGCAAACAAGTCCTGTAGCTCTATTTCCAACCTCTGAGGCATGCAGCATTGTGCTGTTCTCTCCAAAGGGCTTAGATAGCTCCACCCCATCACCTTGCTGGTTGCAGACCACATAGTGTCTCTCTTAGCTTGTCTGTCCTTGATTCCTGCAGCTTTCCTTAGCAGATATTCCACCATCTCTTAACCTTAGGGGTCTCCTCTGCAGATTTGGCTTCATTCTCATATATTCATGCACCCTTCGAGGGGCAGCCTGCGGGGATTTCAGTTCTGCAACATTTTGCCTGGCCTCCCACATCTTCCTTAGAAATTTTGGTGGAAGCTCCCCTGATCCCTAACTCCAACATTCTGCATTTTGCAGAACTATTACCACATAGTTGATGCTAAGGTTTACCATCATCTTGAGCAGTAGCCAAGTTTCCTAGGGCCACAGCTATAGCAGCCTATGAGTGCCTCAGTGATTGAGCACAGTGAAATGACTTCCTGGGTCCCCTTGTGCAAGAAAGGTGCCCCCAAATTTTCTTCTCAAGGAATTTTTCCTTTAATAACCTTAAGCTTGAGATGGATGTGGTCTTGTCAATTTTTAAGATGCTATCAAACCATTATTCCTAGTGTTTCTGAATAAAGTACTTAGCATCTCTATAGTATCTATAATCTCTTTAATAACCATACTTCCTTAGTCCCAGTTTTATCTGCACTTTTCTGACCAAACTGCAAGCTTTTAATATCTTTCTACTTTGCTTTCTGATTTTTTATCATAGTAAACTTGGCTAAAATCCACCAGCAATACCCATGCCACTACCTGAATGCTGTGCTGCCTTGAAATTTCCTTTGCCAGATTGATTACTTCATCACCTTTAAATTGAGCCTCACAGAAACTCTTAGGACATGGGCAATAGGTAGACAATTTCTTTGCCAGATTATAAAGAATGTGAAATGACCTCTGGTCCAATTTCCTGCAGAATTCTCCATCTCCTTTGAAATAGCATGAGCCCAGTCTTTACTGTCCACAGTCTTATTGGTTCTCTGGTCTTTTGAACTCCTACCAGAATTTCCCATTAAGCTTTGCTTACAATATTATAAAGCTTTTCCAGTTTGCATCTCTAAACCACAAACCAGCTCCAAAGGCTTCTGAACCACAGGGTCAGATTAGTCATAGCTACAGTCAAACTTCATGATACTAACTGCTGTTACAGGAAGCTTTTGTATTGCTGTGACTAAATGACCTGACAAGAACAACTAGAGGCAGGCAGAAAAGTTCATCTTGACTCAGTTTCAGAGGTACAGTCCACGGTCAGCTGACTTCACAGCTCTGGGTCTGAGATGAGGCAGAGCAATGTGGTGGAAAGGTGTGGCAGAGAAAAGTAGCTCAGGACATGACCACTAGGAAAGAAAAGGAGATCTTCACTCAGCAGGGACAAAACATATACCCCAAAGGCACCCCCGTTGCCTACTTCCTCTCACTACATAATGCCTGCCTACAGTTACTGCCGAGCTGACCCACATCATTGGGTTTATCCACTAATCAGGTCACACTTCTCATAATCAAATCATTTCATCTCTGAAAATGCTCATTGTCTTACACATGAGGTTTTTGGAACGCCTCGTATCGAAACTGTAATAGGATGGGAAATGGAATTGGGGATTTTGCTTCATGAGTGCTATAGTTTGAACGTCCCCCAAAGGCCCATATATTAAAGGCCCATATATTATAGTTTGAACGTCCCCCAAAGGCCCAGACTCTAGTGTGGTGCTATTTGTGTGTTGGTGGAAACTTTAATTGGTGGTTCCTTGTGGAAGGTCTTAGGTCTGTGGGGATGTGCCCTCAAAGAGGATATTGGACCTCTCCCTTTCTCCTTCTCTTTCTTCCTTTCTGGCCATGAGGTAAGGGTTTTTCTCTCAGCACAAACTCCCACTATGACTTGCTCCTTTGGCACAAAGAAACAGGGCCAACTGCTAGTGAACTGCAAACTCCACAGCTACAAACCAAAATAAACCCATCCTGCTGTAATCTGACCATCCTGAGTGTTCATGGCGGTAACAGCTGCCTGACCCTGTGAGTGAGGTGAAAGGCCTTGGTACATGTTTAAGGGACATCACTACTGACTCTTCTGTCAGTTCTCGTTGCTCAGTTATTACCATCTGTGATTATTTCTTTTGAATTGGTAGGAATTCACTGCCTCTTAGGAAGATGAGCTGTTCAGCCTTAAGCTGAGGGAAAAACACTTTTTAATTTGCTGATTTTTTTCCATGACGGGTTTTTTCTATTTTTATGTAGTCAAATTTATCAACGTTTTCTTTGTTGTCTTTTGGGTTTGATTCATAATTAGAAAGGATTGATTTTTCCTGTTTTCCTTTTTCCATTTTTTTGTAATTATTAATAATAACTCTTTCATTCACCTAAATTTTATCCTCTTTGTGAGGCAAGCTCTGAGCCAGCTTATTTTTTATTTCATATACTACCCACATGACTAGCAGCTAAGATTCACCACCATGTGTTCACTGATCTGAGATGTTCTCATCAACTCATGCCTCTCCCCACATTTACTTTATCTCTTGATGGACCTCCTGTGTTTGTTTCTTTCTTTTTCTCTCAGTTCTCTGTTGAGGTTTTATACTGTATTATTTATTTTGGGAGCATGTACTGGGACTGAACTCAGGGGCACTCAGCAACTGAGCCACATCCCCAGCCCTATTTTGTATTTTATTTAGAGACAGGGTCTCACTGAGTTGCTTAGCGCTTCGCCATTGCTGAGGCTGGCTTGGAACTCACGATCCTCCTGCCTCAGCCTCCCTAAGTGCTGGGATTACAGGTGTGCGCCATCATACCTGGCTACACTGTATCTTAACATCTAGCAGGGGATGGTCTCCTCGTTGCCCCCTAGCTTTGAGACTTCTCATAATAGTACTCTTCCTTCCCCAATGACTCTGAACCATGACACTTCTGGTGGCTCCACTATCTGTTGTGCATTTAGGGGTCACATGGTCCCTTCTTCCTCCCATCACCCCAGCTCTGCAAGCTGTGTTCTCACATGGTTACCCTGGGAGCCAGGAGCTCTGGCTCAGTGGACATGTGGTCCGTGTGAGCAGACATGTCCCAGGCTGAGCCCCAGAGCTCTGCTGAGGGACAGTCTCCAGCAGGCCTGGGGGGTCTACACTGTGCATGTGCAGAAACAGGGGTAGTGCCACCGACCCTTGACCTGGGGCTGCTGCTGACAGGGTCAGGCCTGGAGATCACGTGCTGACAGCTGCCCACAGCTGCCCTGGCCGCTCAGCCCACGGCTTCTGGGTTTGGCAGGGGCCCTTGCACAACGCGAGGCAGCCCAACACACACCCACATGTCACACTTGCAGATGCTCAGTGCACACCATGCACACATCGTACGCACCCTTCACCTTACAAAACACCCCGTGCATGCCACACCACACACTGGCACACACACCGCACAACGGCCACGCAAAACACACCTCTCACACCCCCCAGGCACCCAACACAGATGCCTTCACCCAACACGCACACACAAATCCAGGCACCACACACTCCTGCTCCATCGCACCACACATGCAAACACTACACACAGAAGAACAAATACAAAAAATCAAAAGTGTCTGATTTTTTGCTGGGTTTGATGAATTCTGATCGTTTCCATTTCATTCCAATTTGTTACTTTTAGTTTATTCTATAATATCAAAAGCAGCTGTTCCTCAGCCACTGGCCAAGTCCTGTACAGTGTGCAGGAGCCGGCCACCGGAGACCCCAGCCCGGCCCACCTCCTGCCTTGCTGACCACAGGCTCCTAGGCTGGGCTGGATTCCAGAGACCCCGTCATCTCACACCGCAGTACAAGATGTCGCAGCACACGTTTGCTCCAGGTCTTTTGAGTTGGGAGCTGAGAGTTGCCACGGGTCACACTCTGGACTTTCTCGCCTGGCCATTCCCTCTCCCTCCCAACCATCTTCCCAGGGACTCTGCCTGGGTGCAAAGCAAGTGTCCAGTGGTGTGTTTTCTCAGGGAAGCTGGCACCCTGCTGCCTCTTGGGGATGGCGCTGTGGACTCAGATGGGGTGTGGGTGGAGGTAAGTGGCAGGGATGT
>JAQQSJ010002382.1:0-12816 GCA_028644305.1 Xerus rutilus
TGTGCCTAAATAATATTTAAATCATTTCACTCTGTACTATATTTTCAATAATTATAGAATGTGTTGTTCATTCACTTAAGGGTACCTCTGTAGACAGACCTAAAACTGCAGAAGGTTCTGAATGATCTAAACTTGGTGTTCTCAGAAACTGCAGGCTTGGGATCTAATGTATACTGCATTAATAAATGATATAAAACAATGATAAGGCGTTTCTTCTCTTGCTTTTGAAAATCAGCACCTCTGTTTACCTTTTTCTTCAATATGGGTTGACAACTAGCCCTGAGGGTCTGGATGAAAAAGAAAGTACAGCATAATAATTGCTCTAGGGTAGTCTCTTTGAAAGTATCGTTAAATTCATTTCTTTAAACTTGTTTATGACCCTGCCTTCAAAATCCACCATGCCAACAATGTGGGAAAAAAATACTAGTTCTGAACAAAAGAAAAACTGCCTTCCAGTAATTTATTCAGTTTGTTTGTGTTACTCTTTAGCTGGTGAATATTACCAGTTAGCTTTCTTGAGTAAAAAATAGCCTCCAAACATTGTTGCCTGACAATAAGAGCATTTGAAAGAGGAAGAAAGTTTCAAAATAGTGAGACTTTCATTTGCTGTAGTGATGAAACATGTCTGTACATATAAGTAAAAATACAGTGTTGGGGGAGTGCTAGGGTAAGATTTTAAAACCAAATTGGTTAAACTATATTGATAAAATCAGTTTGCTAAGTTTAGATTAGCTATATTGATAAAACTCAGTTCTCTTTTTGAGTAATTGTCTAAAGCAATACATGTTATTCCCTGATGTAGACTAGTCTAGTTCCTTCAACTAGTTTCAAGGAAATTTTAGTAGGAAATGTAAAGTCATTCTTACAAAGGTTTCCATTATAAATCAGTACATATCTTTTCTCCAGTTATTTTATACATCTGTTGTTTATACTGTAAATATGCCCTCGAGTCAATTCTAAACGATATTTAATATGTGAAGAAACCTAGAATTTTATTAAATCTCAAGCAAGATAGTATATTTAAAATTAAAAGGTTCACCAGTGCAAAGGAAATTGATTATGTTATTTCAGTAGGAAACGCTGCATCTGCGGATTAATTCTCTGAGAGCCTGTCACGACTGGATTAGACATGTCAGCCAGAGCTAACCTTTGAGTTCTTCCTGCTGAGATTTTACATTAGAGCAGAAAATGTTTTTTTTCATCCGTCATTCAGCAAGATTATGAAATCATCATAATAATTTTGAGGTGTTTTAATGTTGAAGCAATTTTCCCTCTAAAACCATTCTTTCAAATTTAGGACAGAATTGTGACAATTGTAAATTCCAATTATTTAAACCTAACTTATTAAACTCCACTCCTTGGCCAATTGGCCTAATCATGGAATCATGAAAGGATTCGAAGTATCACTAAACATCAGAAACGCTTTAATTCCATAGTGGTTTGATAGCCTGCTTGGTGCTATAGAAAGTAAGACAAGTTTGGCTTTCGCCCTTGTGATCTAAGATGACACTAAGGCAGACTTGGAGGACACACAGCACATTGAGTAATAGCATAGACCATATTGCTGTGTTCATCTTAAATATCTCAGCATATTTCCAAAATTTTCACACCCACTGGTAGAAATAACCTACAAGAAATCCAGTGATGCTGAGGTGAGTGCTTCACCCGACACCAGGGCTCACAAGTCCTCACTTCCATCTCCTTAGTCCTAACCAAGGGCTATACTTTCTGCTTCAGCGACACAGAAGCATGTCTCAGCAAAGAGGAAATCAACGGGATGATTTAAACTAGCATTGTTCAAACATAACAATTCTCATTGAAAAATAGCATCTCTCTTTACCTTTAATATAGTCGGACATTCCTTAGAAAACTTGGAATGGAATCACCTTTTGACCCATCTATCCCACTCCTTGGTCTATACCCAAACGACTTAAAAACGATGCAGCCACTTCAGTGTTTATAGCAGCTCAATTCACAACAGCTAAACTGTGGAACCAACCTAGATGCCCTTCAATAGATGAATGGATAAAGAAACTGATATTTATACACAATGGAATATTACTCAGCAATAAAAGAGAGTAAAATTATGGGATTTGAAGGTAAATGGATGAAGTTGGAGAACATCACGCTAAGCAAAGTAAGCCAATCCCAAAAAACCAAATGCCTAATGTTCTCTCTGATAAATGGATGCTGATCCATAATTGGGGAGGGGACACAGGAAGAATGGAGAAAATTTGGTCAAAGGGGAGGGGGCATGGGAACAGTAAAGATGGTAGAATAAGATGGGCATCCTAGCCCTAGCCTCATGTATCACTGCATATGTGATGTGATTCTACATCACATACAACCAGAGAAATGAAAAGTTGTGCTCCATTCATGTACAATGAATCAAAATGCATTCTGCTATCATGTATACCTAAGTAGAATAAATAAAGAAAATATATAGTGGGACAAAATTCCACTCTTCATTGTGGAATTATAATCTAGAGTCAAGCACTGATGCTTTGTTTTAAAATTTCTATTGCCATTATACTTCAAAGTTGATCCCCTTCTCCACCCTTGAATCCACAAAGACAACTGGGCAGACCAAGCAAGTTTACTGGGCAAGACACCATTTCTCCTCACTTGAAATCCATACAGATGAAATTGTTCCAGAGGGCACTGGGCATAACTGATGGATGGTTTTCAGCATCCTATCCAAAAAGCTGCCAATCCCAGCTCCAAAATTAACAAATACGCAGTTGTTGGTTTTTTTTTTTTTAACTCTCTCATGGCTTAGATAATTTAACAGGCTTTACAGCTTACTGTACATAAAAGTGTTTTTAAAATATTTTTTAGTTGTTGATGGACCTTTATTTATTTATTTTTTTAAATTTTTTTTTTTAGTTGTTGATGGACCTTTATTTCATTTATTTATTTATATGTGGTGCTGAGAATCAAACCCAGGGCCTCACACATGCTAGGCAAGTTCTCTACCACTGAGCCACAACTCCAGCCCATAAAAGTTTAATTCCATATCAGATGAAACATCTTTGAAGTATAAATAGGCCTAATCTGGTTAAAAGGTTCTTGCTTTCATTCATTCATTGATTCCATTCATTCATTCAAACCTATAGTTGGTGCTGACTAGATGTCAAGAGTTCATTAAGAGATGATTAAATGAGACAGAATCTTGACTCTCATGAGTTGTAGACCAGAGGTAAATTAGGGGAAGGCAATCATGTATTTAAATGAATGTAATAATGAATAATGGTTTTATTTCTTTTTTAAGTGCTCATCTAAATAATATATCCAAGGGCCGGGGTTGTGGCTCAGTGGTAGAGCACTTGCCTCGCATGCATAAGGCACTGGGTTCAATCCTCAGCACCACATAAAAGTAAATAAATAAATAAAATAAAGATATTTTAAAAATAATATATCCAAGGTTGTGCCATTTGGGTGAAAATTTGGATGATGTAGCCAGAGGCACATTGTAATCCCAGCACTCAGGGGGCTGAGGAGGAAGGATTACTTGAGCTCAGGAGTTTGAGACCAGCGTAAGCAACAGAGTTAAGACCGTGTTTAAAAAAAAAAAAACGTGGATGATGTTCTCCACTTTGTAGCAGTAGTATGGTGAGTAACCTTGGTCTTATTCATATGCCAGGCAACCATTATTTCTCATCTTTGTGCTCGCTGCTCTTAGCATAGTGATTTGCACATTTGATTCTAAAAGCATCTACTGAAATGAGTTGATCTGTCCACCTCAGTATGCCCAATATGGACTTGCTCTTAATGTAGTCTAACTACTAGGGTTTTTCTTACTTTTTTGATGTTTTGAAAGGCTTTCAAGAATAGTCAAGGAGGGCTGGGTATGGTGGTGTACACCTGTAATTCCAGTGGTTCAGGAAGCTGAGGCAAGAGGATCATGAGTTCAAAGCCAGCCTCAGCAACAGTGAGGCCCTAAGCAATTTGGTAAGACCCTGTCTCAAAATAAAAAATAAAAAGAGCTGGGGATGTGGCTCAGTGGTTAAATGCTCCTGGGTTAAATCCCTGGCGCACGCGCGCGCGCACACACACACACACACACACACACACACACACACAAAAGAATAGTCAAGGAGGGAATCTGGTGGGTAGGTGGCTGGAAATTTCACACTCAACACAATCTCTAGAATCCTATATGGACTTGGTGTAGTACCAATAACCACTTATTAATAAATCAGATTTTTAAAATTGAAAGCAATTCTATGATTATGTGGTTTAAACCCTTCCTTTTACAAAGGGAATCTAAAAGCTGAGACTAGCCCCCACGCAACCTGACTCAACTGTCTATATTTACTGCGTAGCCTCCTTTGTGGAAGTTTCTGTATGTGCATTTGGCTTAGCTTACTCGAAGACACCTATTTTCCTTGAACCCTTGATAGGTCTGCCAGTTTCCTCAAGGGACTCCAGCCTAACTGGATTTTAATCTCTTTGAATGGTGACCTCAGCTATAAAAATTTTAGCTGAGGTTTTAATGGCCAGACTTAACTAAATTTAACAGATATGCCAGCGGGTGTTCTAATTACATACACCATTAAAGGGCTTTATGTGAGGATTAAAAAAATTACTACTAAAAAAAAACTAAAGTCCATGAGGCAGCACAATTTACCAGTGGGAACAGTTTTGATGTCCTGGAAAAGTTTCATATAAAAAGGAAGATAGATGAATAGAAAAGTCACAGAACTCAACACACCCCAAAGGCAGCAGCTTGGGATCTTTTTGGCACTTTGTCTCCAAACAGGTAAAATGCTTTGTGCTTCTAACACTATATTGGTGTGTTGTGTCTGGTTCTAGCTTGCATGCTATCATGTGTCCATGGGGCATTTTACACCCCAAAGGCTTAGTCTAGGCGAGATGGTGTGTAAAGCAGGCTTGTCTTTCACTGACAGAATCACCACCAGCTGCAGAGATCCAGCCTTTGGGGAACCCAGGAGCCCACTGACCTGTATTTCACTTGGACTTTAGCTTCTTCCCCATCAAACGAAAGTGAGTTTGGAGACACATTGCATCAGCTACTTAGAGGCTTCCTTGGCAAGGGAGGCATCTGCTCTGGGACTCACCACTTCGAAGAGGATTGAGTCCCTCTCACTCTCACAGCTGGTCCCACAGCAGTGATGCTCAAAATACTAGAAAGAAGAGTCCGCAAAATGTCAGTGCCAGGCGCGGTGGCACATGTCTGTAATCCCAACACTTAGGGAGGATGAGACAGGAGAATCGCGAGTTCAAAGCCAGCCTCAGCAACGGTGAGGCGCTAAGCAGCTCAGTGAGACCCTGTCTCTACATAAAACACAAAATAGGGCTGGGGATGTGGCTCAGTGGTCAAGTAGCCCTGAGTTCAATCCCTAGTACCAAAACAAACAAAAAAATGCCATCAGTTCCATAGTGTAGCCATTTAATCAATCAAGCACCTTCAGCCAGAACCACCAAGCAGGGGCTGTACAGCAGGGCAGAGCGGATGGAGTGGTTCTCTTTATCTCGGAATGGAATGAAAGAGTCGAAAACTAATTGGCAGTGGGGGAATGGGAAGGTGAAAAGATGCATTTGATCAGGGAGGAGTCTTGGGTTTTGGATAACCAAACAAGCCATAAAAATAATAATAACTACTCTGACACAAAAAAGTACTGAATGTGTGAGTTGAACATACTGATTTTTGTTCCCAGTGACTAGGAAACTGAAAACAAGCAGAGGTATGTCTCATGTCTGTGTGTGAAAATTAGAACTGTAACTCACATTTTCTACAGGTTCATGATATAGATGGGGGCCTGGTCATCAAGAATTCTTCATGGTCTATTTTCATTGAGAGTTCAGTCTGGGTCTATTTTAATTGTGCTTTGAAGTTCCTTAGAATGGAGCCCATTCCCAAACTCCTGGCTGGACTCTTCCTGCTGACCGTGTGTGTGCAGGGCTGCTCCAGCCAGCACTGGTCCTACGGATTGCGCCCTGGAGGAAAGAGAAATGCAGAAAGTTTGTTGGATTCTTTCCAAGAGGTAAGTTTCTCTCGGCTTCAAAATAAGACTTAGCTAATTTGGTTCAGTTTCACCAAATAAAAGATCCAGTCTGGCACTAGAATGTGCTCCACCCTGGCTAGGTCAGGGGGAAAAGACTCTTCCAAAGGTCAAGTCCAATTTCTACTTTCAATTCAGTCAGGGACTAATGAAACAGAGCAGAACAAACACCAGGAGAATACAACCACAAATGCAAGATTGTATACCGTGCCCTCCATGTGTGCAGTAGCCAAGGGAATTAGAAATAACTGGGGGGAAGCTCAGGGTCTCTAGCAGGTGATTCTTTGGGTTTGGGAAAGATAATCTTGAAATTTCTGCTTATGTTTTTTTCTTATTTCATCTAAATCTATGATATTAGATCAACAGTACATTTCAAAATGTGTAAGTCGGTATCCTTATGGAGGAAGTATGCCCTAGATTTCTTTTCACTCATAGAAGCATTTAAGCAAAGAAGTGGGAATTAGCAACTTTAAGACAAGACAGTGGGGTAGAAAACATGCTGGATTTAATTTCGTACAGATTTGATTACTAGCATCAGCATTACCATGGGGTCTTTTGTTTTGTTTTTTTTGGTCTATAAAATGTGGCTTCTTAGGGGTGGGCGAAGATTTTGTGATAGAAGATCTGTATGTTAGCTCATTAATCCAAAACAACATAGGGCTATGAATGGGAAATGTAACTGGACAAACTCAAAACCATTCAATTTTCATTGAAAATAAATACCATTTTTTTTTGGAGAAATAATAAGGATAAAGAAACCCCAGGCTCTGAAGGATCTTCTCCACAGATTATATGTGAGGCAAATTTCATTAAACTATGACATATTAAAAACTAGAAAATAAAAAACATTCCCACTCACAACTATAAAATCTAGGACTGTTTCTTCATGAGGTTCACAGTTCTTCAGTCTCATCATCTCTAAGGAGAGAACATGGTCTCATCTTATCTGCACTGTCCCCAGACCTCCACTCCACCTGTAAAAACGCCTCATGGCGATCAGCGTCCTTCAAGTTCCCATCCCAATCCTGCAGTTTTCCTAGCTTCCCACTCAGCCTCACAGTCCCTAGACCCCACTCTCACAATTGTTGGTGGCAATGGCTAAGGCCATTTTGTTTCCTCATCTCCATTTCAATGAATCACATTTTTTTCTTCAGATAGCCAAAGAGGTTGATCAGCTGGCCGAACCCCAACCCTTGGAATGCACCATCCATCAGCCACGTTCCCCCATCAGGGACCTGAGAAGAATTCTGGTGAGTTACAATGATCCTAACATGGAGCTCCATGACGGACAGGCCCTTGGGTACCACTTATGACCATACCTTCCTGCCTACTGTGGGGCTTATCTCCTGTCAGGACACCACCTGTGCCAAGTAGCTCACTCTTTCATGACATTCCCACTCAGTGATTAGACTCAGCTGGATTTTTATTCCTCCTTCAGTGTAGTTGAAATCTCTCTGTAAGCTTTATCTGCTAATCCTGGCTCCAGCCTCTAGGATGCCCCACCACAAATGTCTTTCCACTGCCACACTTTAATTCTCTGAGTCCATCCATCAACCCCTTCTATTCTTCTCTGTGCTGATTGATCTATACACGCCACTTGATTCAGCAATTATTCTATGACATGGTTTTCCAGGGCCCTGGGCAATGTGGGCACCAAAAATCGTGCTCTAGGTTTAATTCCCTCCTTAGGAATTAAATTTTGGATTAAAATAATTCCAAATACAAAAACTTACTATTCAGAGCCACAGATCTGATTTCCAGTTTTCTGTGAAAACTAAAATTCCACCCAAAATGGCAGTCTACTAATGTAACATAGGTTTTTTCTTTCTTTTTTATTTTTTTGGTACCAGGGATTGAACTCTGGGGTACTAGATCACTGAGCCACATTCCCGGCCCTATTTTGTGTTTTATGTAGAGACAGGGTTTCACTGAGTTGAGAAGCACCTCACCATTGCTGAGGCTGCCTTTGAACTCACGATTCTCCTGTCTCAGCCTCCTAAAGTGCTGGGATTATAGGAGTGTGCCACTGCACCCAACTTAACATAGGTTTTTGATGAAAAAAAAAGTGTAAAACAAATTAAATGCAGAAATTGAAACTTGAAATTCAATTGAGACTTGAATTCAATGTGAATGTTCTCTGATTTCCATGGTCCACTTATTTGCAGTAGTCAGAAAACATTATAGTTAATTTTCAATTATAGCCTGGGAAAGTCCAAAAAATAATAAATGAACATAAGTTAGATTTTCAATTTTCTCCAGTGACTTCAACTTCCATACCCACAGGACAGAAAAAAGTGGGTAGACATTTTTATTTCCTTTCTTTATTTAATCATGGTTATTGCTAAACAAAAACAAAAACAAAACAAAAAACAAGCTGTAAAATTTCCCAAACATGGCATTATGAAGGAATTGAAGCAAAGGCTGGTTTAATAGCAAACTGATTGACGAGACTCTCTTTCATCTTGTTCCATACATCTAATCCTTAACCTATTAGACTGTTTACTAAGCAACTTAAAAGGACACAATCTATCCTATCTACCTAGTACTTTCTAGTACATGATGACAAATGGACCTTTCCTCCTTCTTAACTCTAAAAGTTGTCAAAAAAATGTAATGAAATTCAGAGACTCACCTTGACCGTGATCTATTTTTTACTCACCTTTTTCAGGAAGGTCTGACTGAAGAGGAAACTGGGCGGAAGAAGATTTAAATCTACTTAGCCAGAAGGATGGATAAGACTTAAGTGTAACATTGACATTGAAATTTGTGACCCAGTCAATATCTGTAAATTGTGTGAATTTCAGAAATCCTTACACCAAGCTACACATATTTCATAATAAACTGCTGTGTTGTGGATAAAACAGTGTAAGTGCGAAGTCTTTCCCCAATTCTGAGCTCAGGTAGGGAGGGACTTTGCACTCCCTGAAGGGATCCTTCCATGTGTGTACCAGTGGCAGATGGGAAAGGAGATGACATAATGTCTACTGTTGACCAAAGGGAACTTTTTGATGGTTCACATCCGTCCTTGCCCTGCATCCATGAGAATGGCTGCATACTGGCCCAGGCCAGAAAAAGCTGATTCAAATTTTATAGAATTGTAACTTCACCCTTGACCATTCTCTGCAGAAATTAAGATAGAGCCTTGGCCAAGGCTTCCTGCCACTTGGAAAGAAGTTCCCTCCCTAGATTGTACCCACTTCCTCTGAAAGCCAGCTGGAGCTCCAGTGAGGCCTGAAGGAAGAGGAAGCCTCACAGGACTCTTGGTCTAGTGGTCCTTTTGGCTCCTTATGATCTGTCCAAGCAGTGCACATTGAGAGTTGGGACTGTTGTAGTTTATGTTGCTATAACAAAATAACAGACTGGGTAGTTGTTAAGGAAGAGGTTTATTTATTTATTTATTTTTAATTTTTTTATATATTTTTTTTAGTTGTTGATGGACACAATGTCTTTATTTTATTGCTTTGTATGTGGTGCCGAGGATCGAACCCAGGGCCTCACGCATGCAAGGCAAGCGCTCTACCGCTGAGCTATAATCCCAGCCCAAAGAGGTTTATTTTGGCTCAGTCTTGATAGGCTGATTAGTCCGAGCTCTGGAGGCCTCCTCTGGAGAGGCCCTCATGCTGTCAAGTGGTGGATGGAACCACATGAAAGGAACATGTGCCAAAGTGGACAGGTGTGTGGAAGAGGCCAAATGTGGGGTGACCTCACCCGATAACACTCCACTCTCATGGCAATTACTTCAGTGCCACAAGATGGAACCCACTTCTTTGAGGCAGGCACTAATTCCTTCTGGGGGCAGGGGTACTTCAATACCCTGACCTCGGGGACCAAGCTTCCAGTGCACAAATCTTTGGGGACACACCACATCCCAACCACAACAGGGACCAAGGCCTAAAAATAAGCATTCATCTGCTTGATCCTTTTGGCTTTCTCACTAAGAGGGCACCCCAGTGTTCCTTGTCCCTGTTCGCACATCACCACCACCATTCACGCTACACAAAGGCGGGCTTTGTGCTAGGTACGTGCACAAATATTTTCACTAAACAATTGATGGTAAATATAGTCTTCACTTTCAAATGAGGAACTTGAGGTTGAGAGATCTCAAGAGGACCCCTCGGTTCTATCTGGTTCCACATTTACAGCTTCTGTGGCATATGGTGACGTGCCAGTGAAACTGAGTCCTTGGAGGCTAGTCCTTTTGGAGCTGAAACAGGACACTGGAGCTCATGAGTCAGCTTACTTTTACTGGCGGCCCATTCTCCCTGAGATGCTGTGACACCAATATGTTCATTTATTGTCCTGACTTCCATTGGCTATGAGACCCTCTGAAAAACTCAAATTTTCAGATAAAGTCTAAGCAACAAATTAAGATGGGAAAGTTACAGGCCCTTTTGCCTCTTTTAATCAGACAAATGAAACCTTTCTGCTCCCCAACTCCCTGTCCCCCCACCTTCAAAAAGGGGGACACCTGTGCTAAGAAATTTAACAAGGGTCAGAAGCATCCCACCGGGGAGTGAACCATCCCTTTTAAATATAAGTTATTTGTGACTGCACAAAGCTAGATTTCCCAAGTATCTCCATTTGAAGAATCTCTAAAACTTACAGAACTTCACTCCCACTCCAATAAAATTTGGTAATGATGTGTCCACAATCTGCTTTATGGAACAAAAGCAAAACTACATTATTTTATTAATCAATAGATACAAGTCAGGATGACAGGCTTCCATTTGCCAATCACTCAGTAACTGCTTTTATAAAAACAATATAATTTACAATCTTTACATTAATGAATACAGTTTCCAAAAGGTAACACTCCCACTTCATGTACACATCTTGCTTGAAGCATCAGGTGTCCTCTGTCAAATCTCTTCCCTGGGGCCATGTTTTTGGAGCCGGCTGCAGGCCTCCCTGAAGGGGAGAGATGCTCATTTGACTGGGTGGCGTTGGTGTTACTGGCTCCTGGTGGTACTGGTGGTTTGCAGTTTACTTGAGCATCTTGGGTCCACTTGATTCCCAAATGACCAAGGGGAAGGAGAGTGAAAACAGCCCCTTTGTGCCAGGCATTTGGCGCATACCTGTAATCCCAGCGGCTCGGGAGGCTGAGGTAGGGGATCACAAGTTCAAGGCAAGCCTCGGGAACTTAGCAAGGCCCTAAGCAACTTAGTGATACCCTGTCTCTAAATAAAATATAAAAAAGGGCTGGGGATGTGGCTCAGTGGTTAAGTGCCCTTAGGTTCAAGCCTGTTACCAAAAACTAACCAACAATAAAACAAAAAACAGCCCCTTTGCTAAAATGTCAAACATGTTCCTGAATCTGAAGAACTCACTCAACAATGTATCAATACTAAACAGCCTGCCTGCAGCCTCTTAAAGGATGGGGAAACATCAAATCATACATTTAACATGATAAGTTATCCAATGTATATGGCTTTAAATGATCAAGTAGCAAAAAGATTGGCTTGAAAATACATTGGTCATTTTATCCAAAGTTTTAAAAGCTGTAACATTTCAGAGATAAATGGAGAAAAAACCCAGAATCCCTGCTTGAGATGACAGCACTTAGTGATTCTGTCAGTGGAAGACCCTGTGAAGAATAATTTTTCAATGGGGATCTTGGATCCCCAAAGATTCTTTGGGGCCTAAACCATCTGCATTTTTAATCAGCATCTGAGTGATTCTTCTGTACACAGAAAGCGGAGCATTATTGCTTTTACAACGTAATAGACTGCAGACGTTTGAAAGCATTGGGGCACTTTCTTCAAACACCCACTTGAGCCCCTCCAGCTGCAGTGCGGAGGGGCCTCCTTCCTCCAACCTGACCCACCACCCGCAGGGATTTTACAAAATACACCCAACTACCAGTTTTCCAGAGTTCAATTTCCTCTAAAGCCACAATTTCTCAACCTTGGGCTAGTTTTGGAACAAATGGGAAAATCTCAATGAAATATGATGCCTGGGTCCCACTCCTCCACCCTCAGAAATTCCGATGGGACGGGACTGGGCTGGGCTGTGGCCTCTTCCCAGGTAATAAGGAACTTTCTGCCTAGGCTGAGCACCAGTTCCTACCTTTCCCCTGTGAGTATGAGACAGTTTTTCTAAACTTCTCCATTTTTCTATCTCTGCCAAGTTACCCATGATAAATGAGGAAGGAAATAAAACGTGTGTGTGTGTGTATATATATATATATATATATTTTTTTTTTTTGGTACTGGAGATTGAACTCAGGGGCACTCGACCACTGAGCCACACTCCCAGCCCTATTTTGTGTTTTATGTAAAGACAGGGTCTCACTGAGTTGCTTAGCACCTCGCCATTGCTGAGGCTGGCTTTGAACTCACGATTCTCCTGTCTCAGCCTCCCTAAGTGCTGGGATTACAAGCTTGCGCCACAGCGCCCGGCTAAAGCTTGTGTATATTAAGTAAACTTTCAGAAAACTATCAGGTCAGATGCCACAAGTATGAACAGGAGGTGTGAAGAGAACCAAATGGTCTGCAGTTTTTATTACTTCTTGGCACAGAGGATTCCAGGACCCCAAGATATAGGTTTCAACCAAAAGGACCCACAATACACCATCCAGGGGAAGCCTGGGCGTGATGTGTCTTCAAAGAGGTGTCAGGAAGGAAAAACCCCAAGTTCATGATTTCATTTCATTAACATAAGGAATAACGAACTAAACACATAATAAACATTAAAATACATGTCCATGTTTAATTTAAAAAATAAATAACAGCAAATCTGAACAAAATTCTTCTACTTCCATGCACATCTTCCTAACTGTCCATGGTTGAAA
>JAQQSJ010002383.1:0-12816 GCA_028644305.1 Xerus rutilus
AGTTTTTTGAAAGCTACCAACAACAATACCCTGGAATGACTATGAAATATTATTTGAGAAAACACTGAGTTTCTATTGAGTTTAGATGTTGCTAAATTTCTTATAGCACCCTGACAGCTCATCTCTTTCATGTAAGATCACATCTAAGATGGTTTAGTTCTTTGGCGATTACCTATTCAAATTATACTATTTACAATAAAAATTGTCAGAATCAGTTTTCAAATGACATATATTTAGGGGTAAATTTTATAAGATTAAGATTTTGAGGTACAGATGGAAACAAAAAAGAAGAGCTCTTGGGTTTTCTTTTTTTTTCGATTTTGAGTCTGTGCTTTTATGTAGCATAAGCAATACTTACAAATAGGAATTAGCAAATGATTAAAAATCTTCCATGTGTCATACTACCAGATTAATTTCCAAAAGCACAAAAAGGTCAAATTATCAAAGCAATCGTTTAAGTAGAGGAAAGTTGTGCTGATATTACATAAGCTACTTTTGGTAGCTGTTTCAATTCTTGGACTTGATAACATAACTTCAAGAATTAGTTTCGTGGCCATGTTTCTGCAAATAAAGACCAGCATAGATTCTACTACTATTCATGAAGATGAGCTGCCCAGTTCCCTTCCAAGGAAAGACTTGCTGACCAGATAAGGAGAATATGATCTGCCATCAACCTGGGCTTCCGCTCCTATAAGGAGGTCCATAGCTACACTGAAGCACAGTCTGTATTCCGTGGGAATATAAAGGCCCCAACACAGGACCTTCCAAGAGAACCCTCACCCCAGGGATCACTCTTGAGTTGGTCCAAGCTTTTTCAGGGACTGAATCACAATTTAACTTTTCCCCCTGCCCAGTGCTGCTTCCTCCTCTTTCCCTTTAAATGTATTGATCCCGTATAAATTTCTTATACATCAAACTCCATCATTGCATCTGCTCCCAGGGAACACAGACTTGGACACCTATAATTAATTATAAATAATAAATCTATGCATTCATCTCTCTTTACTACACACATGGAAAGATATGGATACTAATATCTAGTTCAGTATTAATAATGGTTATTTCTTGGAAGTGAGAGGCTTTTTTCCCCCAAACTTTCTTGAAATATTCTGTTTTTATTCAATTTTTCAAAAATGCTGAGCAAGCATTTTTAACCCCAAAATAAAAACATCACAAAGCAAGAAAAATAAACAAATATAGTATTAATAATACAATAAGGGAAGGGGAGGGCCTGGGATTGTAGCTCAGCGGTAGAGCGCTTGCCTCGCATGCGTGAGGCCCTGGGTTCGATCCTCAGCACCACATACAAAGCAATAAAATAAAGACATTGTGTCCATAAACAGCTAAAAAAAAATATATATTAAAAAAGAAAATAGGGGAACGGGAGAAGGAAAAAATATATAAAAAGAATCAACAGATTTTAAATCACAACTAGGCTATATTTATTTCTTTCTGACTGTAACTACAGTTGGAAGCTTCATGAGATTGTTTTGAATTCTTTCCAATGTTTTTATCTCATGTGAATGTCCTTATAGAAATGAATAGTAAAAATGCTTTGAAAAATTATATACTCTGAAACAATTTACCAGGCATAAGATAAGCAAAACACACAGAGTTGCTGTGAATTTTAATACTTGAAAGTTTGACAGAGCAAAAATTCTTCTATTAATAAATCAAATTTTGCACCTGGTTTGAGAGGGCTCAAGTATTATAGCCATTATCCTACCTCATGTGCCTGCAAGTGTTCATTATTTAAACAGGCAATAATTTGCAAGACGCTACATATCCCCATATTTTACAGAGAAAAGTTTAACAGAAATTTATAGAATTATAAAAAGTATGTAAAAGTCTTTCCCAGACAAATTTCAGATGTCTAAGTAAAATTGTGTGATAACTAATGGGGAGAGAGACCTCGTGGCCATGATCAAGGTGTTGTAATATTCTTGTGCCCTGGATGTGTGGAATCTTAGTCAATTGCTCTAGTCTCAATCCCACCAGGACCCGTGCTCAGCATGACATCTTCTGAGAGATTCCTTCACTGCAAAGCCAAGCATGCTGCTGGCAAAGAAAATTCTTTGATTCTAAATAAAAGTAAGAAGTAAAAATGTCTCCTTAGTTCTATCCTAGAGTATTACCACTTTTCATTTATGGTATCCACTCTTTCATAGAAAAAAAAATATTTGTTTTCCAAGTGCTATAAAATAAAACTCAAACAATAGTCCTATAAACAACCACTTTCTAAGCTTTTCTTTCTCCCTTTCTTCATAGGCACACTTATCGATGTAATCTTTTTTCCTCTCTTGCTCTACAGAATGTCAAAGGCAATCTAAAGATCAAATTCCCTTATAATAAAAACTTCTGTTAAAAAAAAAAAAAGAAAAAATGCTTGTTGAAAATAACATTTGATAGATGGCCGTTCCCACCACAAATAAAAAATGCAAAACCTTCTTTATGTTTATTATTATGGGATTTTTAGCCATGAAAATGGACCAAGTTAGAAACTAAAGAAGACAAAACTAAATCTCACTAATTGAAATGGATGGGCCCAGAGCAAGCGTTCATGATCAGAAATGGTCAGGAACAGTTTTCCCCAAGGCAGCATTTGTTAAAATTCTCACTACAGCCACATTTACCAGGCTGCACCATATATGGAACAGCTTCCCATCCATACATGTCAGGGCAAAGATGTGCCCACAGGGAAGAATAACAATAGCTCCAAAAAATGGCATTCCAGAGCTCTGGAGTGTATTTGAGATTTCAATTAAAAGTCCCTACCCACAGGTGGATTTCTTCCAAGCACTGCCCTTTGGGCCCTTGCTCTTTCGTGAGCCAGAATGACGACCAGCCGTCTATCTATAGAGCTGTGTTTTCTGGGTGTGTTGTGAGACAATGGAATAATGAACAGCAAACTTAGCTGGTGCCAGAGCTCTGTCACACAACCTGGCATCTGGGAATCTGGTCTGTTTACTCAGAGCAGCTGTGTAAGTTTAGAAAGACATTCCAGTTGGAAGATCCATTAACCCCTGCAAAGGGCCACATTTCAGTATGAACATTTTTTTAAGGGATAAATAAGTGTTGAATCCTGTTGAACCCAAGCCCAGACTGGGCTAAAAAAGAGTTGCAGTAAAAAGTCTTCTCAGTTTCACAGGCTTGTGTGCTTCGAAATTCACATTTTGAGAGGTGTTGGCAGTTATCTTGATAATGTGGGTAGAATGGTTTTTGAATGTTGTGCTTTGTGTGAAAAGTTTTCACTTAGGAGATGCCCTATATTCTATGAATGAGTGAACAGTTTTATAGTTACTGAGAATTGTAATAGAAAGATGATGCCTTGTTAATTTAATCCACAAATTCTTATTGAGCACCTACTATGCCAACCAGCATTCTTAGGGACTTCAGACTGAGCAGCAAACAAAATAAAGACCTTGCTATCATAGTGTTGTCCCTAAACCAGAACATTATTTTTACATTAGCTCTAAGTCATGGATATGTGAAATATAGGAATGGAGGCTCTCCTGAACCCTTCAGTTCTTTGGACCCAGGTCACTATTCCAGCTTTTTCTTCCTATCTTCCAATCAAATGAGATAACTTCATTAAAAAAACTAAATTTTTCACATTTTTTACTATTTAATATTTTCACCTGTTCCTCCTTACTTTTGAAATATCATCTTCGTCTTTAAAATTTTACAAATTAGTCATCCCTCAAGATCCTACTTAAAACTTCCTACTCTATGTCTGACATCCCAATCCCTCAGATTAATATTCCCTTCTTCTTCTTCTGGGCTCTTACAGCAACAGTTTTAGACATATCCTAAGTAAATTATTTTTTATTAGTTCTAATCAGGTATACATGACAGCAGAAAGCTCTTTGATTCTAAGTAAATTATTTTTATATGGACTTTCACTCTTCTCTCCATCCTACACTCTCAAAAGTCCCCCAAACTCACTGGTCATTGAGACCCCCAGTAGGGGTTGTCCCATTCTTTTGGGGAGTATATCATAATCTTTACACATCACTCTAGATACTAGATTATCTAATCACTATACATAATTTTAATTAGATTAACCTTTTGTGCTAGGATTTGAAGACATCTATGATGTGTTCTTTAACATTATCAATCAAGATTAATCAAGGGGGCAGAACACACATCAGATGGCTAAATAGCAGAGGTTGGAAGAGTAGAATATCTACAGAAAATAATGAAACCATTCAGAAAATAGTAACATCAGGAAGCCAAAGGGAGGAGGTAGAGTTAACAAAGCCCACGAGCTCATGCTCCTTTTGAGAACCATGAACTTAACTTCACAGAGGTTGTCCAACAGGATCTAGGACCACAGAGGGAGCAGTGTTCTGGTGGGAGTTAGAAGTATGGAGAAGACACAATTATTGCTGAGAATGCTGCCTGAAGTGGAAAGGGGTAGATATCACAGTTTCTTCATGTCCCTGCACTCTGATCCCTATCCAGTGCCACTCATGCATAGAAAGCAGTCAGAAGCAGCAAGCAAAGGAGTCTAAGAAATACACTGGGCAAGCTTCAGTTACCTACAATCCAGAACATAGAAGAACGACAGGTCTAGCAACAGCCAAATCACCAGTGTAGCTGCTTAATCAAGACTTTACTGTTTGTGCTAGTCTAAACTATGAATAAACTGTCTAGTTTACAAATGTTTTATCTTCAACTAGAAGCCCAATTTGATTATAAGATCCTTGAACGTGGACCACTTTTGAGCTATTTGTGAGAGAGAGCAGTCTCAAAAAAAAAAAAAAAAATGGAATATAATGTTTATTGCTACTATTCTGTTATCTTCTTTTTCTAGATTTTCTATAATTTGGTTTGTTCCCTCCTCTAGGTACTTCCTTGCTATGGAGGCACATCTAAGTCTTTCTGTGAACAGATCTCGCAGGCAGAACTTCCCTTCTTGTTTCCCTGTCACACTCTATCCGATAAGGCCTGATAATGTAATTTGTAGAAAAAATAGAAATAGCTAAGTGTGGAAGCCAGTCTCCTAGATGACCTCCAAATATTTTGATCTACTGATATGCCACTCTTTCTTTTTTTTTATTTTCTCTCCTTCTTTCAATCTCTGATATTCATACTTGTATGTAGTATCTTCTGCTTTGAAACAGGGCTCCAAGTAGAAGTGAAGATGTGCCACTTCCAAGACTAGGTTATAAACAGCAAAGGAGCTTTATCATGGTCTCTTGGATAATTTGCTATGGGGGATTCCAACTTTTATACTGAGAAGACACTTAAGCAGCTCTTCTGAAGAGGAGCAGAAGAAATATCATTGCAACTATGAGAAATCATAGATGAGAAGTGCCAGATGAGCACTCTCCAAATTCCTAATCCCTAGATTTCATAAAGATAATAAAATTTTGGAATAGCTTTTATGGAGCATTAGGTAACTGGTGACTTAGTACTCTGATGATAGTTCTCTAAAGAAGAGTTTTTAAAGTTGATGCTTAATAATGTTGATGTCCCTCATCTCAAAGTACTCTGGAAGTTGCACATTAGCTTTCTTCTTAAACATTGTTCTTATAATGAGCTTGAGAGGTGAGCATGACAGAACTTTCTAATTAATCTTATCTTACAGTTGAGGAAATGATACTCAGAGATTAAATAATATGTACAAATATCCTTTACATCAGATCTGGATCCAAAACCATGTCTTCCAATCTACTATTCCAATGTATTATTGTACATTGCTGGGGATTTTAGCAATGTAGCAAGGCAGAGATAGAGACTTGGCATCAAGAATTCCTGTTGATCCTCAAAATTTTAGCAAGTACGTACCTGGATGATCCATGTTTGCAAGTAAAGGATCCAATGAGACAACACACAGTATAGCTGGGGAACTGACCTACAGTAGATAACTAGGTGAGAGTGAGCTCTGCTTGATACTAGAAGAATATTCCACACTACTACCCTTGTTCATTCTTCTGTCTACTAATACTTTCCAGACCCTCAAATCTAAGCATCTTGAAAATCTAGCTGCAGCTTTTCCTTTCCAAGGATTTGGTCAAGATCATAGACACATGTTCTTGGAACGGCTTGACTCTGTGTTATAATGTGTTTCTCATTTGTGATTTAACTGAAGACTTCTAATATCTAGAACAGTCCGCCAGACTCCAAGACACTTAACACCAAGTCCTGTTTGATAATATATACATTCTTTTTCTCTGACAGATCAAAATAAATGTGCACACCAAGGTTTTTGCTGGTTACTCATTCATATTGCAAAAATGAAAATTTGCAGTCCCTGCAATACATTCATTTTCATGTTCTCTATCACTTTCCAACACTAACTAAAAAACATCTTGATTTCTTTTTCCAAGTTGAGCACTTTGGTCAAAAGCAGATTTTCCGCTAGGTTGTGAAGTCCAGTATGAATGACACTCTCATATTCCACTACCCCGAACCTTATATTTTAGAACACCAAATTCACATAAATATCAAGGGTAGCAATGGAGAAGGAAAAGATATAAAATAATAGCTTAAAAGGGTTTTGCAATGAGCAAGGTTTGGTCCAACTATTTTACTCAGATACATCTCTCTCTCTCTCTCTTTTATTGAACTGTGATTAACTACTTTACCTGCATAATCAGAATCATCTAGAAAGCTTAGAAGCACCAGCCATTGTCCTAAAGCCCCACCTCAGAGCAATGAAATTAACTGAGAATCTCTGGGATGGAGCTTTGGCATCCAGGTTTTCAACCTGTTCCCTGGGTAATTCTAACATACAGCCACTGTAGGGAGCACCAGGCTAAAGTATTATTTGGGGGTTGCTTGCAGATGACAGAGCTTTCTCATTTCTCATTCCCCCACTAGCTTGTTTTCATCATGAATTGCCTCTGGCAGTAGTTGGCGTCATAGTTAGGATGACCAGGTCAACCTCCTGGGTATGCTTCATGGTCTGGCCAGTACTAAGCCAGACTCCAAAAAAGTTTATGTTTTCTACCTTGCTCTGAGGGAACCTGATCTTAAATGTCAAGACACTTCAAGTTTTACTGGCTCTATTTGCCTTCATCACCTCCAGCTCTTGCAGGTACAGTTACCCAGAGGGCACAGTATATCTTATTTAACAGGCTGAGGGCAATGATGATAATAGCCCTAGCCTGTGTTAGTTGTAGCCACATTTTGGAAGTAATTGTGTTTAATGCTACCCATGTTTTAATAATAGGCAGGATATCATTATAAACGAAGTTCATTGTTGCTTTCAAATGACTCCCATGTGTGTGCTCCCCGTCCTACTTATTTAATCCTGCCAGATACTTAGATGCCCTCATAGATCACTTTCTCTAGAAACTCCACTTTCTCATGAAGTTTCCTCTCCTGTGAGAGAGGCTTTGGGACCTTTTTCCTAATCATCGTATATGTCATCAAAGGGTTCGCACATATGTCATCATCCCTTTTTGAATTTAAGCTCTGAAAGCAGTGATCTGTTTTTCATAACTCTCTATTCAAGTGACTATTACAGTAATCAGCCCATAATAGATGTTTTACAGGTGCAAAAAATAAAGGCATGCAAATATCCTCTGCCTAATTTCCCCCTGTAGAGGGGCAATTTTTCTCTAGGTTGGAAAAAGTAAAGTCGAGTTATAGAAGTAGCAACACTATGCAATATATTCTTTTCTGTATTGTGTTGTTTTCTGGAATTTAGGAGTAATGAACAGTATAAATCCTTGAACATTAAAATTATATAAGCTTCAGCTTCTAAATGAGCCAGAAGCATAAGAATGACAGAATCTTAAATATAGCTGCTCTGGGAGTGCTGCATTTAAATGGTAGGGAGAGGTAGTTAACCTATGCTTGTATGCTAGATTCCTTAGGCTAATTTAATATCTTTTAGTGCCTATACTCCGTTTCCCAAATCATATGTACTGGAGATGGAATAAAATTAGAAATTAAAATTGTAAACATTTTTAAAGATGTCTGTTTTCTCTCTGAAATATTCCCTTTAATTTTTTTATTTTATTACCCACCTGAAAGTTTTGGAATGTTCAGGATAAACAGAAATACTAATAAAGTGATGATTTATTATCCTGTTTGCAGTTTCCTTTTAATATATTAAATTGAACACTTCAGAAAATAATTATCAATTGTTTTATTTGCAATGCCCATTGCAATAGCACTCTACCTGTTTAACAAACATAATAGAAAATTGATTTTTCTCTTTCTATGAAGAAAGGATCAATAAAGATTAAGTAAAGGCTAAAAGGATTGAATAATAGGATTTGACTCGGAATCAACACTTGGAAAAGAATATTATATAAATAATAGTATAATAAAATTCAATCTCCCAATTCCTCCATATCTTGACATAAATGATATTATTCTGTGCTTTAAACCCAAACTAGAGAGCAAACAACAGGTGAAAAATACCTGTTGTTATGCATTTTGATTAATGGGTATTTTTGTGTATTTGTTTATGGAAAACTCTTTTCCTGACAATGATCCTTTTCTACCAAATCCCTACACACACACATATATATGTTATACACAGATGTATATATACACAAACACATATTTCTTTGCATTTCAAAAGCTAATAGAAAGAAGACAAGGCCTTAGGACTCTGATGGTTCTGTGAAAAAGCAATATAACATAACCAATAGCTTTTCTTGTGTCCAGTTAAAAAAATAACATAGATTAATTTTTAAGGAGAAAGTTCCTGTTTTTTATTTTGTTTCATATATTCACAGAAATTAATTCAGTGCCTACTGAGCCAAAGATTGGAGACAGTCAAAACACAGATAAGGTCCCTGCTCACATAAATGTATGTTCTATCTGGAGGAAACTGAAAATAGACAAGTAACCAATTTACAAATGAGAGAATATTGCATGGCTGGAGGAATTAAAACCAAGTAAAAGCATAGAGTGCCGGGCCAGGAAATGCTATTTTAGTTATGGTGGAATGCCTTTTCAAGGAAGAGTCATGTGGATAGAAACTAGAATGTCAACAAGGAGTTAGCCCTGTAAAACATAAAGCAAAGGAAGCTTACTTCAAGTGCGGGAGTAGCTAATGCTAAGGATCAGCAGGGAGTTGGCCAGTTCATACCACAAATCATTGTTTATGATGTCTGTCTGAATCCCCTTTTGAATTAAAGAGGAAATTACTGCTATAATTATCAAAGCATAACTTACTAAGTCAGTCATTACCTGTCCTGAGGACAGTGATGATTTCCATTTATTTGACCACTTTAATTTTCACACATTTTAATTCAGCAGACAATTTGCAATTTTTTGTCCAAGAAAATCTCCCTATCACATGTAGTATACAGATGAGGGGAAGCTTCTAATTTATCATTCAAGTCATTCAGTGCTCAAATCACAATCTATTTTTTTAATCCCATTAAAATAATATGACCATTTCGCTGCACTGACTGAGGGCTTTTCAGGATTCATTCCATCTCACAATTGCCCATTTCCACAGGAGTTGGCCGCCCACCATCTGCAGCACGCATTTTATCATGAGAACAGTGCCAATTCCACAAGATCAAACAACATAACTGGGGCAGTCATGGAAGAGAGATCATAACCCCAACAATTATAGTAGATCTTTGTGCTGCTGTTAGAATTTTTCTTAAGAAAGATCACTTTCTAACATTAGAGCTGGAGACCATAATTCATTAACAAGAATAAAGTCTCATTTGGTTTTGTTTAAACATAAGATGAGAATGTGTTTTGAAGAGATGAAAGTCTAACTTAGAAGGCGGCAAGTTGCAAATAACAACTGAAACCTGCCTTCAAAAATTTTAGGCAAGCTGTCCCAGCAGGAAAACAGAAAAGAACACAAATTTGAGAATCAGAAGTTTGAATAGTTTCTGCTATTAACTCATTACTGTTTCCACTTCTTGTTGATAGTATTTTGAGTGCAGAGAATTACAGCATATTTCCTATACCATAGGGGTGTTGTGACATATAAATAATGAATAGTAAAATATGATTGAGACCTTCCCAAAACAGAAAATTATCTGCATTTATACCTTGATAATTCTGGTTTGATTAATAAAAAGTAATTCAGGGATATCTATAAAGATAGATTTATTACTTTCAAGGGCACACTCTCAATATAATGAATAACTAAGTTCTAAGCAGAGGTCATTCAAGTGTTTATAATTTGGGAGTGTTTATAATTAAGATCATTGCTTATGTGAATAGTATTGTATTTGTAAACATTTAATCCTTTTAAATGTGTTTAATTATTCCCCTCATACTCTTTGAACAAATTTGGTTTTGCATTTGGATACATTAAACATCATATAACAATAAGCCAATACTCATATTTCATCATTTTGAATCTTACCTATATGAGAATGTCAAACACCACCAATATGTAAGAGTGGCCCTATTTTCAGAACTGAAATTAGTACATGTAGAATTGAAATTAGAATTTCAAGAACTTCACAAAAAGTATTTTTTAAGGGAATAGACCTGACTATTGAATAAAACTATCCATAAAATCCCAAGATCCATAATGGTCTCATGAATACATTTTAGTTTTTAGGGCTTTGACCTAAACACTCAAATTTTCAGCCATATTGACATGCCCTTTCATAAATTCATATTTTTGTATATCCTGTTTTCCTTCACTAGCCTTTAGTCTTAATTTCTTCACCTGGTGAATTTTCCCTCATTCTTCAAATCTCAAATAGTAACAACTTCTATATGTGAAAATTAGTTTCTGTCTATTAAGTAGTTAAGTGCCAGGTATTAGGCTAAGCATTTTCCAAACACCCTGTCGTTTATTACTTAAAATAAATTTCAGGTATTTTCCAGATAAGAAAATTCAATAAAGTGGCTAATTAGCAATGAAAGACCATTTTATTTTTATTTCCAAAACATTTCTAAAATGTAATAAGAATAAATTATTAAAACCACGAAATTATAAAAACTATAAAAATACAAGCCTTGCTTTATTTATTATTAGATTGAATAGACATAAAATCATCGATCTGTTTTAAAAATTTCTAAGTATATACTTCTGTGCTTTTTTGTTGTTGACTGGATGGCATACATTTAGTGGACAACTTCAATTCAAGGACTGTACTTTGAGTAGCATTATTTAGCAACAGATCAAGATTCTTTTGACTCCAGGTTTTGTTCTGAACTCTTAAGAACACAGGCTTTTCTGCATGCTTCAGGAATCTAGGCCAAATTGCCAGTAGGCCTCAGAAAGACATGCTTTTCTCAGACTCTGTTTCACCCTAAGGCTTACCTCATTTCCTGTCCCCCGTCTAACCCTTTCTCTGAATGATAGTGGGAAACATTAATTTAGGAATTATTAACTCCCTCTCACCTGGGTGTGGTCCTCTGACTCAACTGAACAAAATAGAACATTGTGGCTGCACTCAGGTCTAACCCTTTCTCTGAATGATAGTGGGAAACATTAATTTAGGAATTATTAACTCCCTCTCACCTGGGTGTGGTCCTCTGACTCAACTGAACAAAATAGAACATTGTGGCTGCACTCAGGTTGTCCAATCTTAGATAACACCACTAATGGGGCATCCATTTCCACTTTCAGGGGGTCCCTGGAGTGAGGTTTATTACTCACTAGTGTTTCCAACTTTCCCAATGATCTCAGTTTCAGATTTCCTGTAGACAGTTTCCTGAAGGACAACACCCTATGAATAAGCTATAATCTGTAGCACTGGGCAGTTTTTGAAAAACTAGCATTTCTCCTAGAAACAACCAAATCCACAGAGGCCAGGTTCTGCTGAAAGGTACTCCATTTACTTTTCCAAACAGAATGAATAACTTCTTAGGCCTGAAACATCTGCATACAAGCAATTCCCTATAGATCTAGTTTTACAATTTTTATCACTAGATATGGAGTGTGTGTGTGTTTCTCAGAAGATAAATGGGTGGTCTACCTCAAAGATAGGTACAAATGATGCTAGAGATAGAACTTTTGACCCAGGACAATAGAAATGAAGCCAAGTCAGAGTAGGAAGCACAGAAAAAGCTTTAATGGGGTGTGGGGGTAAGCCTCAAGGAGAGGGAGACAGCACTGTAAGAGAGGGATCAGGCGCGTCTTTTATTTGGTTAGGTACTGGCTGATCACTGTCTCGGTTCTGATTTTGCCAGATGGCTCCAGAGAAGCCCTTATTTCCTGTGGGTTAATGGTTCCCATGAGATGATTGTTTCTGCTGGATGATATTAGGGGATGGGATTATCTCAACAGGAGGTGATGTGCCTGCAGTCTCCATTGTTTCTGGAAAGTGAAGGTCAATGATTTCAGACTTCTAAGTGATAGTCCAGGGTTTCTGGAACAGAACTTTGTAAAAGCTGGCAGCTGAGTGTCTCTGCAAATCTACTCTTATTTTGGATCTCATTCTTCAAGAGGGATGAAATGGGTGTAAATTTAGGGCTAATATACCAGTTTCTAGATAGATATTCCTTAAGATCAATATGCCTATATGGCAGAAGTTCTCAGAAGTGCATCTACCTTTTGTCCCTGTGGTGGTCTGTTATGTTTGGATATGACGGGTGTCCCGAGATGCAATACAGGAATCTTTAGAGACCAAAGGATTGGATTATTAGAGCTCTAACCATTGGGCAAACCCATTTGATGAGTTACTAATTTCAATGGACTAACTAGGTGGTAATTGTAGGCAGGTGGGGCAGGACTAGAAGAAATGGATCACTGGAGGTAGGACAGGACAAAGGAAAGGCAGATGATTATCAAAGAAAAGGAAATGGGTAGATAGCATTTTTCTATTACCCAGTTGCTAACAGCCTCAGGGGAGAGGAAGGATCCCACTTTCCAACACAAGCAATCACTCCCTGGATGGCTCTCTTCCTGCCTTTTGG
>JAQQSJ010002384.1:0-12813 GCA_028644305.1 Xerus rutilus
AATGCTTGTCATTTCTGGGTATTAGCTCCAACAGCCCGAACTCGGAATCTCTTTAGGAGATGCCCTTAGTATCAAAGATAATATAACTTGTCACAAAATTTGCTGGTGGTTTTTGATCTTCTTTTCAACTCATTTGTCAATTGTATACAGGATGACAATATAATTTACTTCCCGAAGACGTTTAGGAGGGTGAAAAGGCTCTATTAATATGAATAATGATGCGAGGACAACAAGCCAGGCATGCAGTGCCCCAGCTTGACATTCCATGAGCTTCTCTCATAAGCCGCACGCAGAGCCAGGCTCTGTAGGGTGAATGTGCTAAAATCCTGGGAGTTAATCTTGGAAAGGAACACTGATCCTGGATCAGGAATCACTAAACTTTTTCTTAAAGGGCTAGAGATAGTAAATATTTAAGCTTTGTAGGCTGAGGCCAAATTGAAGATATCATGTAGGCATTTACATAACCATTTAAAAATGTAAATACCCATCCCTAATCACAGGCTGGATTGGGCCCACGGGCTTAAGTTGGGCAAACTCAGAGATAGAGTATTAAAGACATTAAACACTAAGCTAAAAAGTTGGGATTTAATTCTGTTACCATTAGTTTCCAAAAGTTGTTTTTATTATTATTTTAGGAGAAGAAACTCATTCTCAAATGAAATCTCGTGTGGAAGCTCAATATATATGCAAAACAGATAAAAAAAAAACGGTGGCAGTGTTTGAAATGGGAATGACAGCTGGCAGGGAGCACAACCCCTCTCTCGCCCTAGTCTCAAGCCCAGAGCCCAGGTGGGGTCCTGCCAATCAAGACTTAAAAAATCACAGCCACAGTTGGTGGGCTGCTATTAAAGACTCCTGAGGAGAGGTGTAGAGGGATCACAGCTGTGTTTTACAACAATCCCTCCTGGCAGGCTCAGGCTCGGTGTGAAGGAAACAAGAGAAAGCTGGAACCCTCCCAGAGACAGAGGCCAGCAAGGAGGTCCAGCCTGGGAGAGCCGAGATTATACCAATGTTTCCGAAGCCAACACGGGGGCACAGATGCAGGTTTGAGAGGAATAGGACATTCAAGCAGGGCTGGCTTCCTGGGCAGAGGAGCTGTGCCGATCCCAAGGGTTCCCTGTCAAGAGACCCACACTTGGTCTGACGCTTTGTCATCATCATCTGGAAAGCCTTTAAAGTTTTTTAAACAGGGCCCTACATTTTCTTTTTGCACTGGGTCCCACAAATTATCTAGCCAGTCATCCAGGGATGACTGGACCCATTGGAGCTGAGTGCACACACCATCAGCATCTTCCTCCCACCACCCTGGCCAGGAGCATCTATGTAATCCCTGGGGTTAAGTGCTTTTCATAAAAAAACTAAAGTTTCACAGTTCTTTCTTGGAGTCTCTGACTCTGCCTCGTACATGCTGCTTTGCCCCTCAAAAGCATCCAGAATGCCTACCTCTCCTCCCTCTGACTTCTCTGTCTTAGAAACACCAGTCAGAGCTGATTAGCTACAACTCCAAATCTCTAAGATTCAAATTCAAACTAAATCTGCACTTACTGCCAGGTACCCAGCAGGAGTCCCACCTGCCAGCAGCTGCTTCCTTCTGACCAGCAGATAGTCCAGAGATATGAACTCCCTGAGGTCACTTCAGCTTGGGCTCCACCAGGAGCAGACAAGGATTCAGGTGCCAGTCATTTATACATGTGACATGATCCCAGGAAGCCTCAGGAGGGAGAAAGGAAATGAGACACAAGAAAGGAAGCCAAAAATGGTGCAGGTGACCACTGTGGGCAGCTGGGCCCAGTCCCTCTAGGGACCCCCGAGAATCTGTGACCACACATAAGGGTGAAGCAACCCTCTTTGATTGAGTTGTTCCTGAAGTCCCTAGAAATTCTGGCTCTTCCAAATGTAGGTCAAACACCCTTCTGAGATCAAGAGTACCTCACACAAAAAGAGACACAAAGCTGCCACCAGGTTCCAGAACTGTCTGCCAGTGACCTCTGGGATGGTCTGGGGGGGTGGGAACAAACCATGTTTATTCTACCCTCAGAGCCACTATAAGAAAAATGATTTGGGAAAGAAAGTAGACTTCAGACACTCCCAAAGTCTGAGAACACACCTGCCATGTGACCTAAAGTCACCTAAGTGACTATGTGAGAACCAGCTGTGCCCAATACTTTTAGGTAGAGCACTGTTCATGTTATAGAAAAAGAGCCACAGCTTCAAATTTACAGCCAAGCCTTGTCATGTATAAGAAGCACATTGCAGGAAGGAGGAACAGAAGGATCCAACCACCTCACCCGAGTTTAACACATCAAACTCAGACTCCTTTCAGGATTTGTCTAGGGTCAGCAGGGGTGGGGACAGCTCAGAAAGACAGGTTGAGATAGAGAGAGTGACATGCATTCAAATGACATCAGAATATTTACCCAGCAAAACATCTAGGATGGCTTCTTTAGTTGAGATTTTTAACTTTGAAAACACATAGTGGGCCAGGAGGATGGCACACACTTGTAATCCTAGCTACTGAGAGGCTGAGGCAGAAGCATAACAAGTTCAAGGCCATCTTGGGCAACTTATCAAGACCCTGTCTCAAAGTAAAAAATAAAAAGGGCTGAGGATGTAACTCAATGGTAAAGTGCACCTGGGTTCAATCCCCAGTCCTGAAAAAAATAAATAAATCTAACATGGCCCTCATATACCGCTGGTAAGATTAAAAAATGGTGCAGCCACTTTGGAAAACAGTTCACTGGCTCCTCAATGGGTTAAGCATACAGTTACCATGCAGCCCAGCAATTCCACTCATAGGGGTATAGCCAACACAAGAGAAAACTCATGTTCACACAAAACCTTGTACCTGAATGTTCATAGCAAAATTGTTTAAACAGCCCCAAAGTGGAAACAACATAAATGTCTATGAAGTAGTGAATTAATAAATAAAATGTATTATAGTCATGCAACAGAATAATATTTGGTCATAAAAAAGAACAGAATAGTGATATAGCCTACAAAATAAACCTAGAAAACATATTATATGATCCATATATATGAAATGACTAAAGAGGCAAATCTATAGAGACAGAAAAGAAATTAATGGCTGCCTAGGGCTGGGAACGGAGGTTGGAGAGAAATAAAAATAACTACTAATGGATACAAGGTTTCGGGGGGGGTGGTGAAAAAGTTTTAAAATCAATTTGTGGTGATGGGGGCACAGCTCTATGAACAAACCAAAGAACTAAAATTGTATACCTTAAATGGGAGTGTGAATTATACATTAATAAAGCTGCTTTATAGAAGATAGCATGAACTTTTATTGGGAATTGATCTGTACTCTTTATGGACATTTAGGATACATCTGTGAACAGGTGAACAATATCACTATACTCGAAGAGCTTGCATCCCCATGACAACACAATGAACCCTAACTATAAACCCTAAATTATACAGTATGTTACTGTGAAAGATTATTAGTAGTGTGGAAGGGAGGAATGAAACAAAGGAAGGAGATAAGCAACCTGGGGTGGCAGGTAGAACCATAGTTTTAAATATGGTGTTCAGGGTAGACACCATTGAAAGGTACCATTTGGGCAAAGTTTGCAGGAGCTGGCTACGAGGATGTCTGAGGACAGAGCATCCAGGCGAGAGCACCACTAGTGCAAAGGTCCAGAGGCAGGAGTGTGCTGGTGCATTGGCAGAATAGTTAGTGGGCCAGCTGAGCATCTGAGCAAGGAAAGATCAAGGTCACAAGGAGGATGATGAGGGCAGAGAGGTAACTGGGGGACTTGTTGGTACTATAAGGATAAGCAAGTGTGGAGCCATGAGAGTTCAGATCAGATGCAGCTTCAAAGTGAAGCCACGTCACCTGGTAGGATAAACGGGGACTGACTTCTCCTCTTGTGAGTGGTGCACCCAGCTGGAGACCAGGGTTCTCACCATCTTCCCTGACCAAACAAGCCAGGAAGCCCAAGCCCACCCAACCAAAGAAAAGGGGTACATGGTGGAGATTTGCTGAGCTCCAGCTCCAAAAAGCAAAAATGAGAAGTCGGGAAACAGCAGGTAGATGGGAAACTGCAATTTCGCCATCCAATAACCCAGCATGTTTGTGATTTTCAGGTTCCAATTTTTGTATCGTCATGGTCAATTACAGGTCACAAATGATTTCCAAAGTGGGCTGCCCAGGGAGGAATTGTGCAAATCCATTTTCCACAGTCTCACACTCCCAGTCTGCTCAACCCCAAAACATACTTTGGAGCATACCATGTCAGAGCCCACAGAGGCAGAGGGAGGGGGAGGGACCCCTGGCTGAGAGGAAAGAAATGGAACCAGCCTGGGAGCCTGGATGGTGTTTCCACCTTCATTCTGCCACAGACCTCGGTCACTTTACCTCTCTGAGCCTTTTTCCTATGAAAAAGATGGCTAGACCTGTCTTACCTCACTAGGACTGCTGGGAGATGCCCCATCAGAGGGGTCCTGGGAGCAATATATACCCACCCCTGTGCCTGGTCCTGAGCAGAACTCCATTTCTTTTAATAGATTAATTGCAATATAATTTACACACCATAAAATGCACTAATTTGAAGTGTATAAGTTACTGAGTTTTAGTGAATTTAGAGTGGTGTGACCATCACAATTCAATTTTAGAATATCTCCATCATTCCAAAATGATATCTCTAGAACAATCCTTTGAGGTTACAGTTCCATACATAAAACACATCCATTTAATGCTATATAAAAGAGAAAGAAAAATAGTGACTTACCTGTATGTACCCACACAAAATTGCCGTTTTTTATAGGTTAACATCCAAATATTGACAATTTCACAGTTTAACCATTTAAAAGAGAACATTTTTGAATACAGTACTATAAAATTTTAGTTTGTATATTAAACTCATATACTACCTATGATTGCCTATGAATTACCAGTGGTGTGAATCCATACATTGCATTTTTATACAGAATATCAATGTTGGACGTTGTGAGTAATCGAAGAAAGCTGGATTTTTCAAGGGGGCAATTTGGTCTATGTTTTCACCTTGGCACTGTCTTTGGAGACAAACCTCCACAGAGATGGCCCGCTTTAAGCCTGCTTGAGCTAGGATCTTCAATTTGCAATTGAGAAAAATAAATCTTAGGCAGCTTGGGTAAACTATTTGTGTACTACCAACACCATCTTGTCTCAAGAAATGTGAATAAAGCATTTTAAGTGAGATCACCTGGTATCTATAGCATAAAAGCATGATAACCATGATTTGTTAGGAGGTTTTTTGTTGGTTTTGGGGTTTTTGGGGGGGTATTTACCAGAGATTGAACTGACCACTGAGGCATTTGGCCACTGAGCCATATCCCCAGTCTTATTTTGTATTTTATTTAGAGACAGTGTCTCACTGAGTTGCTTAGCACGTCACTTTTGCTGAAGCTGGCTTTGAACTTGTGAACCTCTTGTCTTAGCCTCCCGAGCTGCTGGGATTACAGGCATGCGCCGCTATGCCTGGCTCGTTTTTTTAATATTATTTTGCATGCTTACTTTTTAAATTTTATCCCCATTCCCCACTAATCTAAGATCCATGAAGAAAGATCCCAGGTCTTGTCTACTCATCTATATTCCTAACACCTAACTGCAAAGCATCAGGTGTATGGTAGACACTCCATAAATAATGAAAAATAAATTTGACAGGGCCCTTGGTTCACATGTGTAAGTAGCCCTTCGACCACACATGTACACACAGAGCCTGCAATCATTAATGCAGACACTGAAACACAGTTTGTGGGTTGACTGCATGAAAGGATCCTGACATAAAAGGCTTTTATGTCAGCATATGGCAGATCCACTCTGAGCCAGCTCAAGCCTAGCAGAGAAACCTCCTACTTGAGAAAACAGAATAGCCTGCCCTCCAGCACCAGAGCCAGGAGTTTGCATTCCCAAAACTGAGATGAAAGATGAAGGCCAAGAGGAGACATTGCAAAACTTCCCACTCTGGGTGCCTGGACACCTGAGGTCATTAAAGAGTCAGAGGCTAGACCCTTGTCTGAAGAAGCATCTGGAGGGAAACTGCCCAGAGAAGCAAGAAGATTCGATGCAAATGCACTTGACTAGGCTTTTCAGAGCTTAGAGGGGAGAGGAAGCTGCAGGAATATAGGGAAGGTGCTTGGGATGCAGTGGTAGGAACAGTGCCACTATTCAAGGTCCAGGTTGATGTATACAATCCCACAGGAAAACAAAAACACTTTTTCCTTCCCCCAACATATAGCTCTTCCCTGGCTCCCCTAAAGGGAAGAGGTATCTGTGGCCCAACTGATGAAAACCTAAGACATCAATTGAACCCAGGTGCAAATGGACTGTATTAAAACAAGGATGATGTAGGACTCTTTGCTTCCTGCCTCCGAGTGGGAGGCAGACCAAACTTCTACCAATGTCGTATTTTGCTTAATGCCCTTTACACAAGCACAGCTCCGCACACAGAAAGCACACACTACATATTTGCAGGATGAGTGCTTATTACGTAAGCAGCTCTACTAAAGACACAACGTCATCACCATTTTCACAGACGGGAAATACTGGGGTTTAGAGAGACAGCGGAAGAACAGCTTTGCTGATGCCATTTCCAACCAAACTCTGCCCCGTTTCTACGGATTAAAGGAGAGGAGAAGGAAGAAGTTCAGGAGATGGGTTAGTACTCAGCTCAAAGCGGAGAGGAGAAAGGATAAAGGAAAGAAAGGAAGGATCGGGACAGATTTGAATTAAGTTGCAAGGAAAGAAGAAATGCCATTTGGGTGGATAAATGTGCATGCTGCCTACTGTCAAAGACGTGAACATCCTGTATCTTTTTCTTTACCTGCCATGGCAAGCAGATTTATCGCTTGAGTCACAATAATCTCCAGAGTCTAGAAGTACCTACTCCTCCTTCCCCTCCCAGAGAAGCTCTTTTCTGCTTCAAGCTTGGCTCCACCCCATGGGAACACCCCAACCCTCGCCTGACAGGGCCGCGTATTCACATATCACTTTTATCGGCCTGCTCTTTGATTCCTGGTATTTCACCAGTCCCACACTGATCATGGGAGTAATAGCAACTATAATTAGGCATCCTAAGGACAATGGTTTCATTAAAGCTCCTTTAATGGACCCAGACATGTATGAGGCAAGGTTTTATACAACACAGTCAAACATTTTATCACCTTGTGATAATTAGAGTTGCTGAATTACTGTAACAGAGCAACTGAAGGTAATTTCCTGTTTGGCCAAAGTCGTCTGACCTCCCCCAGGCTTCCAATTATCATATTTCTTCTTGGAATCAGATCTCCCTTCTACTCAGAAGCTGCTGTAAGCTCCAAGCTATTATGGCAGACGCTAAGCTTGCACGGGAGCTGTGAAGTTCTAATTTTCTCATTACACAACCTCATCTGTCAGCTATTTACTGGCGAGCCAGCCCTGTTCTTTGGTTCAGGTGATAAATAGGCATGAACAGCTTAGCGAGCAGAGAGGCAAATAAACATTTGAAAATGATCAGGCCCCGAGAATCTTCCATCAGATAGTGTTATGGGTCAGAGCAAACCCAAGCAAACCACGGAATGAAACACGGAGAAGAGGCTAAATCCAACTTGCCCTCTTTCACTCAGCATCAGAATGACAGAAAAAGGCAATTTTTTCTGCTGCATGGATGGTCTCTGATGGTTTAGACTATGCTGTAAAACTCAGCAAAGTACATTGGTAAGATACCATTTGTTGAACAATAGCAGGTGTGCTACCGTGTGTGAAGGCTTTAAATTACGTTGGACCCGTCAGAAATCAGGAGAACAGTGTACACTGTGTACTGTCACTCATTTATGTATTCACTAAGTGAGATTATGAAATCCCAGTATATTAAGGCACCATACAAGTGTTAGTGACTGGCTTCTATTCATTCAGACAAATGGCTCCATGCTTATGTTGGACCCAGCACCATGATAAACTTCTGAGGTGCAATTGTGAATGACACAGATACAGTATCTGAGTTCAAGGTGCTTATGGTCTTACACAGTATAGATATTAGTAAATTAACCTATGGGGAGTGATATTGGCCCAATTATATCATTATATGTGTGTATGAATACATAACAAATCCCATCATGTATCACTATAATGCACAAATTAAGAAATGTAGAAAAAATTAATCAGCCTACAAATACCAACATTCTAGTCATTGCAATAAATATAAATTACAGAGACCATAAGATGATAGAATAAGGGATCTGACTTATTCGGGTGTGAGAGGAGATGTCAACAAAGCAGTAGTCTTAAGGTTACAATTCGGAGGTTATCCTTCAGTGGAAGGATATTTGAGAAAGGAAGAATAGAATGGCTGGAGGCTCTTTTGCAGGAAGAAGCTTGGCATTACAAGCAAGGAAAGGGATGGTTTTTCTAGAGATTCCTAGGCAATGACTGGAAGGCGGTGGACACAAGATCCTACAGGACCTTATAGGGCATGGTGAAGGTGTGAATTTTATCTTTGATCAATAGGCAGACATTGAAGGCCAATCCATCCAGAAATGTTCATCTAGAAACTACTATACCAAAATTGCTTAGACTCTTATGGGAAAGGTGCAAGAAGTTTCTCACCACTTCCAGTTCCTTAAAAAGAACAATTTAGCCAGAGCATAAGGTTCAGCAGAATATCAGAGGAGGGTAAGTTTGGAAACCTCACAACTTAAAATGCTAAGATAAGGAATCTAGTTTTTTTTTCCCCTTTAGAGAGGAGAAAATAAGAGGAAAAGACAGGGAGAAACTAACCTTATTGATTGTCTCTCATCTGCTAGACACTATGCTGGATATTTTGTACATAGATTATCATGTTTGGTAATCAAACCTCTCCAAAATTAATTTAATGTAAGCATCTGCTCATTTACCCTCATATCATCAAAATTTTCAATTATGAACACTGGGACTTAGAGACATTTAAGAATTATTCAAGCCGAGTTCAAGATGCCAATCATTGCCTTCCCATCTCACCCCGTCTAAGACATTCTGGTCCTTCCTACATCCTTGCTACCACATGGATCTCCCATCCACACATCTCTCCAGCCCCCGCTGATCACCTCGAGGTGCCTGACCCAGGGGATCTGTTCCATAAAGTAGGGTGAGGAAATGAAGTTTCCCTACTGCAATTTTGCACTAAATGAACCGGAGTTGGGGTCAGTTAGGAGAGGGTGGGAGTTCAAAACTGAAGGCAGAATCCAACAGGTCCAAGCTGGAGGTGTGGGAAACACAGAAACACTGAGCTACAGAAAGTTCAACCACACAGAGATGTGGACAAAGAGCACGGGCCACAGAGAGGCGCAGAGACAAAGGCAGCGTGCCCTCATCAGAAAGGGAGGACAGAAACTCAGTTTTCAATATTCCAAATCTTATCTCCTCGACCCACGTTCAGTTATCTATTCTCCATAACAAATCACTCCCAAACTGAGCAACCTGGAAGAACAATAGCCACAGAGTCTCTCTTCCAAGATGGCCTGTGGAAGCCTGAAAATCTTCCAGACTTCTTACATGGCTACTCAGTTCTCCAAAGGCACATGTCTGCAGACAGAGCCAGACAAGAACAGGCTCACCTTTTATGGCCTAGCCTAAGAAGCCATGAAGCATCATTTCTACTGCACTCTACCATTTAGCAGCAAGTTGTGGAGACCAGCTGAGTTAAGGAGAGGCAAAGCACATTCATCTCCTGATAGGAGGATTGTCAAATAATTTGAAGTCAATTTATTTAATCACCACAACCTACCTATACTTTCTTTGTTCCTTGTTCTTAGATGCCTGTGAGATCCTCCTTATTCCTCTAAATCAAAACACAGTTTTACCAGTGAGGATAGATTGTCTTCTAATCAAGTGTCTTGAACACAAGATAGTTATACTTTGGAACTAGTGCTTATGGCCAGATCTGTCTGATTCCCAAAGCCCATGTTCTTCTTATTGCACACTGTAGTAATGAACTTCCAGACCATCATGGGATACTACAGTCAGCTGAATAAGCCACCGGAGTTCCAGGATGGACCATTGCAGGATCTCACCCGGGAGTGCAGCTAATGCTGTGTGAGTGGATGCACTCTGAGGGGCAATGTACAGAAGACAAAGAACAGAGAGAGGAGGACAGAAACAGGCAAAAAATATCATGGGAGCTGCTATAGATTACATATGTCCTCTAAAACTCATGTGCTAAGAACTTTATCCCCAATGCAATGGTGTCAGGAAGTAAGTCCTGATGGGAAGTGGTTAGGTTGTGAGGACTCTGCCCTCATGAACGGATTAAAGCTGTTATAGGAGTTGGTCAGGCATCACAGGAATGAGTTCCCGATACAAGTTCAGCCCCCTCTTGCTCATTTGTGTGTGCACTCTCTCTCTCTGCCTTTCATGGCAATATTCTTCACAACAGCCAAAAAAAGTGGAAATAACTCAAGTGTTCATCTAGAAATGAATGGATGAACACAATGTTGCATATCCAATGGAATATTGTTCACTCTTAAGGAAAGAAATTCTAACATGTGTTACAACTTTGAGAACATCATGCTAAGTAAAATAAGCTTATCACAAGGACACCTACTATATGATCTCACCTATGTGAGATACCTAAATTAGTCTAATTCATAGAGACAGAAAGTAGAATGATAGTTTCCAAAGGATGAGGGAAGAGGAGGAAGTAAGGATTGTTGATAATGAGTATAGAAAACAGTTTTGAAAAAGACTTGTGGAGATTGAATTCAAAACAATGTGAATGTACCTAGTACTGGAATATACAGTTAAAATAAATGATATGGAAAACTTCATGTTTATGTACTTTGCTGCTATTAAAAAACAATTTTTGAAGGAGTAAAGGTATTTATCTGTTCATTCACTGATGGATCATGAGTACTTGGGACACAAGAGGTGTTCAATAAAATTTGTTAAATGAATAAACACCAGAAACTTTACAGAAGCCCTCATAGGTAACCAAGAAAATAGGATCAGATTAAAAGCAGAGTTTGAAGTTCTCTCTCCCATGAGTGTTCCATCTGGGGAGAGAGTAGAAAAATCAAATGTGAAGACTTAGGAGATAGTACTTCCAGCTCATCTTAAGAAAGGGGGCTTTTGCCTATAGAAGCAAGCAGAAAAAAAAAACTTAAAAATCTAAGTAATAAAGTGGGAAAAATACAATGATAAAAACTTTAATTCTTGGAAGAAAGACAAAATTTCTATTGACAAAAGCATTCAGTGATAGAGAAATTTTTAAAAATACTAGAATCTTTCCCCAGGATTTAGGAGAAAAAGACAAGGACACAAACATGATGAAGATAAGTGAGGGGCATAGAAATGGCCAAATGCAGCACACAGGCAATTCATTCATCTTCAAGAGAGACCACCATAATGCAGAAGCAATAATCAGAAAAACAGAACACTTTCCCAAACTAAAGAAAAAATCTGTAAGTTTACAAGGATAACTACATTTCCGATACCTGATTTTGAACATCCGTCAAAACAGAATACCTAGACACAGTCTGGAAAAGCTTCTGACCCAAGAACTTTAGAGCCAGAAAAATTGTCCTTTTGAGTTATAGAAGCAAAATGCTAAAAATACTCTCAACCAAGTCTTATAAAAATATGCCACTGTGTATCTTTCTGGAATTTAAAAAAAAATTTTAAATGAGCTCCAACTAGTCAAGACATGACACAAAGGTAACAGCTCTTTTATATAAAAGAACAATGACAAGCTCTGCAACCGTTTCAAAAGAAAGTCTAACTTACACTTGTAAATCTGCTTATAAAGTAACATGAATGTTGAAAATTATTTGTAAGAAATAACCTGATGCAAGACACTACATTGTGTGAATAAAATCTAAGAAACTGGAAATAAGAGTAAAAACATGCTCACATTATATATTAAGGACAAAAACTTCAAAATATGGTTGTGGTTATAAGAAGTAAAAAATCATTAGTTTCAGAATGCTTCTGAAAAATCTTACCCAAAACCATGACTTTGATTAAAACATATCTTCTAAAATAACATTTTTAATTAAATGTAGTCCTATAGTAAGAAATGATGAGAAAAAATAATGAGGCATAGACATTAAAAGCATCAAGGCAAACTAAAGGAGCAATATCGGTTGGTTATCACTGTAAATGCCAATATGTTGAATTCCATGAGTAAAAGACAGATTTCCCAAATTAAGTCCAAGACACAATCCAATTATAGAGTTTAAGAGACACAAGTGAAGTAAATGTCTTTTATGTTAAACATAAGAAAGCAAATGCACATTAGATAAGTGTAACCTTTAAAAGAATAAGCACAGCATTCATACCAGATAAATTCAAAGCAAAAAAAACTTTAAATAGGATAGTACATATTTTTATACAAAGTTCTAGGTTTCATAATGAAGATTCAACTGTCATATCTTAGTCTGTGTTCTCCCAGAAGAAGAGGAGACAAAGACTTAAGCACAAGGACACATGGAACATTAATTATAAAAATCGACCATGTCCTGCATTAAAGCAAGAGTCAGCAAATTTTAAAAGATTTAAATCATGCAAAGTAAGGTCTTTGACTACAGTCGAATTAAGCTTGAAAGCACGAGCAAATAATAGCAAGAAAATTCCCACGTTTGGAAATTTAAAAATAAAAATGCATTTCAAATAACTCATAGGTCAAAGAAGAAATCACTGAGGAAATAAGAAAACATTTTTAGATGAATCATAACGAAAACAAAGCATATCAAAATTTGAGGGCTATAACTGAAGCCATGCAACTATTAGAAACAAAACACGGGCTAAAAATAAATAAAGCATTCAATCTCAAAAAAATTGGGAAAGGAATAGCAAAACAAACCTGG